>JAHWFP010217130.1:15146-27968 GCA_023313725.1 Lithobius niger | reverse complement strand
AAATGAAGATTAAAAAACAGAATTTTGAACGTTATTTTTCACAAAGCCAGAAGTAAACAATACAACAATTTTTAGCTTAGCCTACACCATTTTAAAAAAAGTTGGCTCTTCGGCCCCGCAGACGCAGTCCCACACGCGATCACCACCAGGCCGGCAAGTATTTGCACGGTCCGTGGTAAAAACAGTTTTTTCTGTGTAAACGCTGTGTGTGATCTGGAGGTGGGGTGAGGTCCCTATAACAAAGATCGGTAATTTTTCCCGTCCAAAAACTGCTGTGTAGAAGAACAACTCTTGGTGGCGGTGGTCGTCTGTGAGACTGGATCCCAATTGACAATTCTACAACCTATGAAGTACTGTATTACGTTAACGGTACATTCCTCCCAATACCATTTTCCTCGATCCTTGTCCTATAACAGCCATGCGCAGATCGCCATTCGTGCATGTACCGTCGCACCGTTTCGAGAGACTCAGCGTGGTAATACAGGACCAACCGAGGAACGCAGCTACTATCTCAGATGGACTTGGGACTAGTTGACGAAACAGCATCAACGCAAAAATTGTGTCGTCACTAAACGGAAAGATTTTCGTATTTTAACATTACACTTTATAATATTTTAGGCTAGTATCTTATTATAAATTTTCTTTGCTGATCTATTGGCATAATTAATTCATTTTTTCCGCATTTTTGATTTCATGGTAATTATTAGCAAACAATTAAAAATTAGCACATGCACACACACAGATGAAACGTCATGGTTATTGTAAGCGCGCAAAAGTTTATTTTCATGTAGGATGCGATTAAATAAGTTCCCAATATTCAAGAGAAAATCTCGCACATTTTAAAACGGATTTTTTTTTGCGATTACTAACGGGAGGTAAATAGACCTTTGGAACCGGACTTGATGTAGAGGATCGAGAAAAAATGGCTTTGGGAGGAATGTACGTTTAATTTTAAGAATGGGCCCCAGTTCCACTACATACAATCACAACCACCCCCAACAATTGTTTTTGGTGCACCGAAACTATTTGTGGGGGAAATTACTTAACTATTTAATAGTGACCTCCCCAGATCCCCCAAGACATGACCTCGGCACGAAGGTAAGGCCTTTATCCAGGTGGTTGGAAAGGTGGATCTATCTCCCACCTCACAACTGTCGATTAAGATCACTACCTACGATAATCCCAGCTAGATCCAGGATTATTAGGTGTTTGGGCAAGGTTAGATACGAGAGATAAGAACACTCCGCTTAATATCTTAATACCTCCGCGTTAAATTAACTGGTTCAAATCTAAACCGAATTCCTACACATGATTCTTGCTATTCACAATGTCCAAATTCATTTAACTTTACTTACCGCTTCGAAATAGTTATTTATTTTCACGTTTTCTTAACCCGGAATTTGCTACTGTACGCCGCCATTATGAAAACTGCGCAAAGGCGTATGGGATTGCAGCGTTAACACACAAATTGTTTCCGGTTTCGATTTTCGGTTTCAACAAACATAGTTAGCGTTCTTCACACCGAAAATTGTTTTTACTGATACGTTAGAATGATGTAACGATCAATTCATAAAAATATTGTAAGAGAATTATTAGACAAATTAAATGATGTTTTTGTTAATACGTAAAGTTACGGAATGATTTACCAAATGATTGTGTTGACGTAAAATATGTTGAAATGATTCACGGCTTTACTTATCTTTCTTTTCTCTGTTTAGATATGTATTCTTGTGCATAATATTAATTAATTAATTAAGCTGCGTTTGGTTGGTTTTAATTGGCGGTGTAACGTTTGGACGAATTACACTTTCCAGCTCTTTCTTACCACGCCCCCACCGACCTCCACGCTTCATCCGCGCTTTTGCCATAAGAAGCAAGATCGCCAGTTATATCTCATGTGGCCTTAAATTAGGCTGTCCAAACTTTCCTGAACAACCAACAGAAGTCGCGAACATCTATAACTAACTGAAGATGACTGCTCTCCGTGGAGTGCTCGGTGGCGAGTTGCCGCTTTATGTTGTGGATGCGTTTACTAAGCACCCTTTCAGCGGAAATCCAGCCGCCGTCTGCCTCGTAACAAGTAAACAAGTAAGTCTGACAAAGGCCTTTTGTGCATATTTTTGTGTAAAGTCTGAAACGGTGTATACGTAACTCGACCTTGGACCGCAATTTGCCTTATCAGCTGATCCTCATTAATAGGCTTCCCTGCAGTGCGTTTGTCGTCTGGTTGGCCTTTGACCGATTCGACGGTTCTTTCGTTGCTATCCGCGTTTGTCACTGGAGACTTTTTCCCGTTTAGCGCAGTTTTGATCGTGCGCCAACTCTCACAAACTAACAACTAGCGTAACCAGAGAGTCGCGAGTAGTGGTGGTTTCAGTTTCGTATTGGGCAGAGCGCGAAACTTGAATTGTGTTGCATTTCCGAAAGACTGAGAACGCTGTTAACGCGACGCGATTGTTCGCCAATATTATGCCCCAAAAAAATAATAATAGTAAATAAATAAAACAAAGCCTTTGCCCCAAAATTGGTATGGGAAAACGGAACAACGGTGTTCAGCTGATCATTTTACGTAATTCTAGCGCAACATAAAGCAGATCGGTGAGGAGACACCCATTCTTCCCAAAAGCCAAATTGCTCCTGTTTCTCCGGTTTACGACGACGTAATTTTAGCGTTCATGCTCTTCGTCTACTACGCCAAAGGCCAACTGAGATAGTAGCGAGGAACGCAGCTGCTATCTTAGTTGGCCTTGTATTACTACGCCGAGTCTTGCGAAACGGTGCGATGGTAACGTGCGCGGATAGCGATCTGTGCGTGGCTGTTATATGGCAGGCAGAATGTACCTTTAAGTGCTGTTGTGCTTTAATAATAATCGAACCCAGGTCTGTTGAAGCCAGAGTTGTACATTCGGGACAAAGACGCTTATCGAATCTGACACCCGAGTGCTCACGGCTGCCTGCGCACCCGTAGTCGTGTAATGCTGTGTGAGATTGCAGGGGTGAGTTAGGCTTCCAACTTGTGCTTTTTCTCCAGTACAGTGTCTATGTTAGTTCCAAGTTGGTCTCTTCGATTTGTCCTGGAGTTAGCCCCCGCATTTCCTACGTTCCTTGTATTCCCTGTACTCCCAGTATTCTGTCCTGTATTTAGTATTAACAGAGCGCACGGTCTTGGGCCTTTAGGCTCTTCAATAAATCAATAAATCAGTTGATGGCTGCGTTAAAATGACTTGTTTATTATTAACACGGCCGGCAGGCAGTGCATAATTTTCAAAATGAAAAAAAAACAAAAACAACAGGAGGCTATGGCAGAGGCGAAAAGGAGTGGATAACAACGTCAAAACATTACAATACTGCAAGGCTGCAACAGTGCTGCAACAAGGAGGGGTGGCGAACCAGATCGGAGTAGAGATACAGAGAAGCATCACTGCACCCGACAGCATGATTCCTATTTGTAGTTAGTAAGTTTATTTGGGAACTCGGGCCAGAACTGATCATCAGCCCCTTTACACATGAAACCAATACACATAAAACACCCAACAGTTAAAACTAAAAAGCATAAAACGTAAAAACTTGTACTTTAATGGTTTTTCGGTTCAAACTTGTACGATTACGATATGTTTATTTTGCCTAAGGGTGGTCTACATAACCCCAGCGCTCACACTAGCCTAACTTAATTACCTTAACTGGCCTTAGTCTTATCAAACTTTTACTTCATACTTTTAAACAATTCTTTCTTCTAACGATAGTTATTATTCTTGGTTGTACTGTATGATGTTGTTTTGTTTTAGGGAGCACGAACCCAAACTTACTTAATTTATTGCTACAGAGCATACAGACCTGTCATACCATGCGCTCGTACTTGCACTAAACTTACTATGTATCTACACTAACAATATTCTCCAACAATACTCAAATCAGCAAAAGTTACAGGAACACAGAAGCCATAATTGCTGCCACAAGTAATCACTTCATAACAGGGCACAGGGAACACAGGAAGCCCCATGAAAACTGGAAACACCTACTGGAATTGCTGGGTTGCTTTGCAGAGGGCCTCCGTCCTGCGCAGTAATCTGATGCCAGCCACTGAGTGCGGAGAAACACTAACACAACCCACATGGGTCACGCCCATGTAGGGACATGTTGAACAAAGTGCTGCCGCTGCGTGACCCAGAGAGGACAATCAAATTGAAAGTGGCGGACTGTCTTCCCCCCACCACACGCACGCTGTGGCGAATGTACACAGCCCAACCGATACAAATGTGCCCGCAGCTGCACATGCCCAGTGCACATTTTAGAAATCAACCTGGCATCCCGCCTGGGAAAACCGTTGAGTGGCCTGGGACAAGACGTAGTAGGGTGCAATCCATATAGTACCAGACCTACCCGTACCGCAAGTCCCTTGGCCCAAGGTCGAAACTCGCGCCACCCGCACCATCCGCCAAGCCCTGCCTGGCCAGATTATCCGCCAGCTTTTTACTAAAGCACACGAAATGCCTCTTGACTCAGCCGACCGAGACCGCCCGGCCTGATTGGGAGAGCTTCTACCCAATTTTGAATGCTATTGGGTGCAGTGCAGCGATTCAAAGCCTCTACGCAGAAATTCAAGCCCTGCCAGAGAGTCCGTGAGAACGTAGAACTCTGGCAACTGAAAGCCATACCATTGTCCAATGCGACCGATATTGTTACCAACTCTCCAACAAACGTCGAGGGTTGTAAGTCAGGAGCATAATGGTATTCTAATCGGAGATCCACAACACACACCCCTACTCACAATAAACCGTCACTCCATTCCCTAAGAATGCTCCCTCCCGCAGCGCGAGTACTGCCGCAGTACACTACACCCGCGGTGCCTTGGGTTGCATCACGCGCGGACTAAAAGATCCAATCGGCCACCATGCAACATCAACGACGCACCAAGACCCGGTGAACACGTCAGAACCCGGCACCTTGGGACACAGACATCTAGTCCAACAGCATGCAACCCAATGGGTCATCCCGACCAGGCGTGACCGCCCGTTCACAGACCTTGACCAGCAGTTCCTTAGCGCGCAAGGACACGGGAATCACCTGCTTCAACATGGCAGCGCAGGAATAGGAGTCGACAGCCGACAACCCGTAACCACCCTAGGCACTGATTCAGCGACACCTGCATGCCCAGAGATTGCCAACACGAGAAAGTAAAACACACAGGAGCGTACTTACGCCCTGTAGAAGGAAACGACAGTGCCGCGCTGAGCAACCACCTTGTTGTTAATTTGTTAGCCAAGGACATCAAGATATTTCCTCGAGCCGATATATTCCCCTTGGCAGCTGCAACATCCTGTATCCATTAGAGCTGTGGGTCAAGCCAAAAGCCCAGATACCGTACCTTTGATCTGGCCCGCACACGAGTGCCATCACCTACTAATGACCCCTCCCATGCCATACCCCATCGGAAAACCATTAATTCCGTCTTGGCACTGGACAATTGGAGGCTCCGGGCAGCTAAAGCTCAGGACCCCATAGCAACAGCTGCCTCCAGAGCTGCAAAAACAGTCTGCAGGTCCTTGCCCATAAGCCAAACTGCCACATCATCTGCATAGGCAACCACATTAACTACCGAGTTTAACTCGATCGACACATCATTGATCGCCACAACAAGCAGGGCAGGGGTCGAGCAGCTACCCTGTGGGAGGTGCTGTTCTGTGGATATCACACCAGACCAGGCACCCTCCACCCTGGTTACAAACTCACGCACGACATGCACAAATCGCACGGGTACAACGAGACACCAACAGTAGAGGATGGACGAGATGATCCACAACACAAAAGTTCGTTGGGAACTAGGTTCCCCTGAACTTCAGCGTGAATCCATAACAGGGATATAACTTGACCTGCTTGACGAGCAACGAAAAGCTTTGACCAAATGTCCAACACAATTGAGTTCACTGATCTCTGCCCTTGGAGTTCAGAATGCAGGTACAGACTGTGAGTTCGTATTGATCGAAACCCTGGTTGAACCCGAAGCCAAACCATGATCAAGAGCCACTGAAATATCCACCAGGTCCGCTAACATGATCACTTCCGGCAGACCAGGGATCAGGTGGGAATACCGACGCTTGAAACCAGTGATCCAGACCACCACGGCACTGGAGCCACTCTGCAAAAAGAAGGCATCACGGAAACGTCGAAGCAACTGCTCTCATTCTGTGATTGGAAGGCAACCTTTTCGCCACAGGACAACATCACAACTGACGGGGAAACCCGAGCTAGCAACCACGGGGAGGGAAAACAATGCTTAATGCTTGCTTGACAAGGAGTAAGACCCACCTTGATAGCTGCATACACAGATGCACCTGCCACACTCAAGAAGGAAAACTGTTTGGTGGACAGCACAGAAAAATCATGTAGCACCTGCCTTACATGATGGCCATCCGGACAACCACAGTTGCTAAGGTAGATTGGAGCCAGATGACCTTGCGACCTTGCTTTAATAATACAATAATGTACATGTACAGATATTTATTGAAGAGCTAAACGATCCGAAACCAAGCACTCTATACTCAAACTAAACACAAAGTACAATTAGAGCAGAGTGCATGACCCAAAAGAACAGACCGCAGATTTAACCTGCGTACTCCACAAGAACAAGAATAATGCTAAAACACATTGTACAAAATGCAGTCAAGATAATCTACAAACACCATTCAGACCTGCTGGACGTCAGGCTGGCAGAAAGCCACAATAGCACGGACGCGAGGGGGAGCAGGAGTAGCGTGGTGCGGGGGTCAAACCAAGAGCATGCGCAAAAATTATCTCCAAAGCCAAACTTTGAAATAAGAGACAGACGCAACACGGAAAGTTAAAGACAGCTAAACAGAAAGTGTGCAACGGACTCAACCGCACTACATACACACACAGGTTGTGGGATGATGCCGAAAGGTGTGAGCACATAAGGAGGAGTGTCCCGTTTGCAGCCTGCGAAAATTTCCAGCTAAGCTCCTGGGCAAGGATCCCAGGATCATTGTGGACACAACAGAGGCATGCACAGCATACAAAGACGACCTACCATTTATATTCGCTGCCCACTCAACTGCCCAGCGACCACGGTACCACCAAGGGACTACAGACGCAGGTCTTTAGGAACCAGCGGGGCAGCAACAGGGTCCTGCGTAGAAGCATACACTGCTGAGGCCAACTCATCCGCAATCTCGTTCCCAAAAGCTCCGGAGTGGCTTGGAACCCAGGACAACCTTACCACTCTAAAGTGTTCCGCCTGAAGCTGAAAAACACTTATTAGCGAGTACGCAGCATATCAACAATATCACGGATGATGAATCCACGAAGGAAACGAAAATCGGCATTGGTTAGCCAGAAGACTAGCGTGCACTTGGGTTCACTAAGCAAAGCTGGAGCCATTAAGGCTTGTTGAGTGAACTGATACATGTGTTACGGCTTCTTATGTGGCCCAGATACACTGGAGCTAGTCCAAATAGATACAGTGTGACGTGTGCGCAAAAGGCTATTGAAGCATGAACGTACACATGAGACCAAGCCGTATCAATGTTGCAAAAGGTGCATCCAACAGCGTAGGCTAGTCTTATTTATATACAACGCTTACTCCGTTCAGCGGAAGACTACTACTACTACTCGGTGCTGCTCAAAAAGGGTCAAACTGTTTTGGCGAGCCATTAACCGCACGCGATCATCTACTCGACGCAACCCTAAGGCCCTATGTTTGCAACACCCGGGAAGGATTCCCAGGTGGTCACCCACCCAAGTATCAATCGGGGCCAATGCTGCTTAATTTTGGTGCTGCTTTGCCTCGTTAAACAATTACTTGTACATAGTTAATTGCATGAGAATATTTTCGTCATTATTTGTGCATGTGTTACATGTTTGCTTATGCGTACAATTGTTGGTGGCTAAAATGTAGGAATCCGTGTTTCAGTTACACGCATATAGTTTTAAACCAAAAGAAGATTAGAAGTAAAAACGAACTCATTTGATGTTTAAGGTAAGGTTTAACTGATCCAAAGTCAAAACAGCAAAAGAACCCAAATAAATTTTTCTGTACAGTATAATATACAGCACTGTTTCTGTACCATTTTAGTCCACGTGAAACCTTGGCGGCCTTTCCGTGGTTGAATGATATCACTACTTTGAAAGGCCGACCCTTTTGTAAACTTGGAGGCTTCTCTTATACCAGTTTTGGTTTTGTGTAGATATCACAACTTTCATAGGCCTGTGAATGTACAAAAAATCCCACGGTGTAATTGTCACCTCTACCTTTTTTGTCTGAAGGTATTTTATGTCTATGAATTTTCTCATTCTTAATTTTCACATTTGCTATTGTCATTCCAAATAAACTAGTAACAAGCATAAGAGTATGGTAATTGCAAGGACCTAATAAGTACCTATGGAATAAAAGAAACCCTGTGTGTTATTGAACCTGTAATGAGAAATTTATTCGGGTCGTGGGACATGTAATTCATTTTGAATTCCCGTACCATAAAAAAAAAACGATTTGGATTTGGTGGGGGAAAAAACGAGCAAACCTTTGCAACCCACCTGTGCGTTTTGTTTCCTAATCTTCTTTACAGCAAAATTGTCCTTTTCATCGTCGTGGGGCAGATAATTCAGTTTGGATTCGTGTACCATAACAAAAAACCGACCAAACCTTTGCAATAAAAGATACTCCGTCTCTTAGTGAACCATTCCATTTGCATTTTTAATTGAGGCCTTAGCCTGTCGCCATGCGCCCCAAACCTACAACATATAACAATACACACCCAACGCTGCACAACCAGAAACACTGCACAAGTTATAACCAACTGAAAGTCAACAGTCCATTTCTCCGCTGCATTTGCACACAGGATATCATCACTCCACGGAATACTCTCGTGACACCATTCCATTCTGTATTTTTATTTGAGGCCTGAGCCTAATGCTATGCGCCCCAAACCTAAAAGAAATACACAATACACTACACTTCCATAACAACAACAATTGCCAAAAGTAACCCACGACTCCAGCTCTCCCACAACTCAGCACCATTATTATTTTATTTGAGTGTACAGGCATATATCACCAAGTGCTCAGTCTAGTCTACTTAAAAACTAAAACCAAATGCCACCAGTACAATAAGCAACTTACAGATCACCAAAAAACCAGCAAGCACCCTGGACCCTATGCACGAGGTACCGGGAACAAGAGAGACTCCTGCACCACCTATTTACAACAACAATGAATTCTGACAATTAAGTACTGAAACGATAAGTGTGTAACACTTAAGCATGCTATAATCTACTGTTGGATGACAATATAAACAATGGTTACAACAATAATTTTTCACTTACGAGCCACTTCTGGGCCACGTGCTTCTAGCTTTTCCATTTTAGAAAAAGGCACTTCCCCATATTACGCTTTACCTGTCTGCCGAAATTTAGATCTGGCAACTTTTCCTAATCAGCTGTAGACGTGTCGTTATACCCTATGAGAATTAACAGGGAACCTGCGGACTAGTTACTAGTCACACAAATCAACGTTATTGAGGACACTGTCTCTCCATATTGAAGGACACGTTCCCGCATTTTCGTGTTGACGTTTTCTTCGTTGCTGGACCCAAGACACCTGATTCAAACGTTTTGCAAAGATTTCTACCGCATAGGGAATTTACACCAGTATGCTGAAATCGGGTACAAGTTGGTTTCAGTTAAAAGACACAGTCTGCTAGTGAAGGCCGCCTTTTTTTCATCAACAATCATTTTTTTAACAATCGGATGTCTACATTCGGATGATCTACTATTACTTGGCGAGGACACACTAGCATGTGTCTAAATATTGTTTCCTCTTCATTTTTCTTGAAAGCGCGGGTGAATTGTGGACTCACCAGCATTGTTAACATTTTTGTTTAATCTTCAGTTTACGCCTAGCGTCTGGCGTTTGCTTGTGTTGGCATTGTTGCATAAAACAATGCAGAACAATAAAACTGATCGTTCAGGGCCCCGAAACTCCGGAATGGCACGACCAATTGAAATTTCGATTTAGGGCACATCTGCGAAAGTGTCTCTTTCAAATGAGCTAAGAACCATCTTTTTTTAGGACAAATCGTTTAGTCTGTAGAGACCATTGTATAAATCGGTCCCAACAAAAATGAAACACGATTTCAGCTTAAGTCCAGATTTCCAAATGTTGCAAATCATAAATTAATAAAAGTTGGTATACGTGTTGGTCAAGTCCCACAAAGCTTATATACCAAATTTCAGTGGAAAATGTTGAAAGACGACGGAAAATCTAAGAATCGAAATTTCAGCTTTAACATGGTAGACCGAGGTCAAACCTTAGTTGTTAAATTTCGAAGGCCCCGGAATTGGCAGCCGGAAACGGTAGAAAGGCGTATTTATTTCGTAGATGTGGGCTTTCAGAGCTGAACTGAATTTGTTTCAAACTGGGTAGCAACAATCACTGCATGTGCGAGTGTTGATACCTCTGTTGTAATTACTTGTAACAATTTTGGGTTCATGCTGCGTCGTATGGTATTGTGGGTTAGCTCATCACACAGGTTAGCAAAGAATATTTACTCTTACGTAACCATTTCTTGCATATTGAAGGAAGCTTCAGTACTCTGATCGCCCCCAGAGGCCTGATACAGACGGGTGTGCTGGTACTAAAGGAACCTGATGCACAAGGACATCAGACCCAAGACAAGCCTAAGGGGGTTAAGTTGATAACTCCAGAACGATGGGGATGAAAATATGAGGGTCCTATGTCCAAACAAACCAAGGCCCATTGTGTAACGGTGTTAGGAGGTAAGCACTGCCTAAGGCCAACAGAAAAATAGAGGACTGTTAAGTTCCGCCACTCTACTGGGTTCGAATCCCAGTCGAGGCAGTTGTTTTTCTTTCTCAGATTTATGTATCTGAAACAAAACCCACAAGGATGAAAGAACCCGCCAAATTTCAGCCTATCAAAGTAGTGATATCAAACAAAAATGGCTGCCACCAAGTTGCCAAGCTAATCCCACCAAGTGTTAGACCAAAGGTTAAATGAAAAACCTGCCCATTGCTACAATCCTTAGCAGGGGTGATATTATTACTTTCTAAGGGAAACATTTTTCGGTTAGGGTTGGTAAACCATGTAGCAACTTGGTGGCCGCCATATTAGTTCTGCAATCACTACTTTGATTGGCTGAAAATAAGCGTGCATTTTTTTCTTTTATGTATTTGTGTATCTCATATCTTGTGTACATTTTTCGAAAGGCCAGTCTTTAATGCAGACTGTTTGTTTCGTTTATTCTTTTCCTTGTGTCTGTCTGTCTTGGGTTATTTAGAATTTTTTTTTAGTGGCACGAGTGGGCGCGCCATATCTTTTTTTCTCGGTCTACTCATCTGTGAACTTCCTTCCCCCATGTTATTGTATTTTCTAATTCATATTCGTTTAAGAACGCACTTGAGTGTGAAGAATGGGGATTTTTTTTTTTACAAAATTGTCTATTGATGATCGTATCAAGTTTATGAGTGAGATTTGAAGTAGGTACTCCTTGTTGTCCAGACAACCGTGGGCATTTTCTGTTAGTCGAATTTTCATTTCTTTCGGCGGTTATTTAATGCCCTCCCATAAGGAGGTTTTTACAAATTAATAACGTTTGAAATGAGGCCTAAAAAAAAGGTTTCTGGTTCCATAACTTTGAAATTAAAGCTAGGGTCGGTCAGAAATAGCATTTTTTTCCCGTTTTTTTTTTTTTGTGGGGGGGGGGTGGTTTTGCAAGAGTAACTATTAGCTTATAGGCTACTTTTTCAAAAGACAGGCCAAATTTTATGCATTTTTAAAGTTCTGTTTATGGACCTATGCACTATCAGCACCATGTCTGGATGGCATAAACTGAAATAAATTGACTGTGGATAAGGAAGAAGATTATCCCACAGCTGACTATAGCATCGCAAAATAGGAAAAAAGTTGGATTTACAGCAAAAAGTAAGGTTGGGTGGATTACGGCAGCCATTTTTCATTTTTTGTCAGCCCTACTAGCATTAGGAACAGGTCGTTATTTATTTTCGGCGGAGGTGATCACGGATTTTTTTGACTTCCTTCGACCCCGGGGGGGGTGGTGGTTATAAAAATATCTTATGTCCATCAGGGGGGGGGGGATCACACAAGAAACATTGACTGAACTGGAGAAAAAAAACATTTTTGGACCTAACAAATTATACATTTTGAGCTTTCTACATTTCTAAAAACACCATACCTTCTACCTTCCCCAACCCCCCATCAGGTAAGTTTTTATATGGCTTTGACGTTATTTACAGTGTCACCCGGTGAACAGTTCTTTAAACCCACTTTCTAAAAAAGTGTTTGCACCGTGGAGTATTTTTCATGCAGGGTATGTTGATATTTTCAAGGGGGTGGACATGCCGACTCGAGCTGCCTTAGTAGTGCTAATATGCATGCCATACATCAAAAGTCATTCTACCGTCATGAATCATGAATCTCCGTCCGAAAGTGGTTTAAAGAACACTTCTCTTAATGTTTTCAAGAACATACTTTGCCATGGCTAGTTATCCACACAATTGGGAACCTGTCAATGCGAAATGGTAGTTTTTTATTAGTACATAGGAAATCATCTACTCTTAAAGGGCAATTACATCCATTTTGACATGCATGCTTTACGTTTGGATCACTTAAACAATAACTAAACGCAAGAACTGCGGTAAGAATACGTTACGTACGTCCGACAACAATTTAATTATTGCATCACCAAAACACGACACGGATGCCTCCATTGTTTTGCTGGAACGCGCAGAAATTAATGCCGACAGATGTCACTTTTCGATTTCGACTCGCAGC
>JAHWFP010217130.1:1251-14746 GCA_023313725.1 Lithobius niger | reverse complement strand
CCCCCCAGAAATAAGTAATGAGTGAATGAGTCAATTTCTAAGTCATTCCATATTTCCACAACCCCAGACGCGATTGACAATAAATAAAGCAAGGATGGGTGACCTTTACCCTTGTCGCTGCCCCTATGGTAAAGGAACGGCAATTAGTCAAATCGACCAACCCGTGATCCGTGTATAATAGAAAGGAAAGCGTCAGACCAGAATTCAGCTATAAAGTTCCAGTTTCGAGATTAAACATTTTCAAGCGACACGACCTTCCGTAGAGAACAGGCAAGAAATTTGTAAAACGTTTGTGCACAGACTCGACGTGCTGGATACCCTTGATTAAATGTGGCTACCTAACCTAGCAAGCATTTAAAACCAAAGTAGCAAAATTAATACACGCCACAAGTGGAATTTCGTACAAGTAACATTTTTGTGTGTTAATTTTCCTTTTAAATATTTAATTGTCTACTGACTTCCTGGCTAGTTGTTTAGCTCTTTCAGGAAAATATCACAAAACAATAGTTTTAATATAAAGGATGCATCCTTCCTACCAAAATATCAATATTTTTTTTTTTTTCAATTCTGTGAAAACTACCATTTTATTCATGTATAAGGGCTCTCGCGCACTGGGCGGCCAGGTTGTGTAGCCAGTGGTCGTCGCAGCCAAAATACACGGCGACGTTTTCCATTGATAATAATTCTCGATGATCATGTGGTGAAAAATGAACACGGAGCAAGTATGGTCGCCCTGTGGTCACCTGCATGCCGCTCGGGATCCCAGTGCCTGCCACGACTGTCTGGCCGCCGCGGCCAAGTGCGCGTTGCTACGTATACCGTAAGCCTTTTCATTCGCCGCAGCGACCTGGCCGCGCTGCTTGGCTGCTATGTGCGCAGGCGTCCTAAAAACGAATTTTGTGTGTGTGCATATTACCACTAATTTTTGTTCGTTTTTCTTTTTGTTAAAAGGATGTATTGGACGAAACGAAACAACGTCTGGCATCTGAAATGAATTTATCAGAAACATGTTTTGTGACACGACTAAACCCAGAAGATTCCTTCGAAAAAAGTATGTATTCATGTTGTAACTCTTGTTTCGTATGCGTTTTGTAACTATCTTACAGGGCCTTCGAAAACCCCAAGCCAAACTCAACCAAACTCATCCAGTCTGGAGGGAGAGCAGAGTTTGCTCATGGAGCATTCTGTGTGTTAACGGTACCAAACTGCATCCAGATGGTTGAGTTTGGATTGGTAGTTATCGAAGGCGCCCTTGAAGAGAAGCCACAGGTGTTGTTTCCCAGCTCCAGGCCTGTATATTCAACACTTGGCTGCCGTGTACTTTTCTTTCAAATCATGCTGTGCGGGCCGGAAGTCGTTACCCGAGCAGCTGTGGGTGTGGACTTGCTTAACAGCTGTAAAACCAAATTGTGCAGGTGTCTTATCTAAATTGTTGTATCGTTGCTTGGACCAATCACATCACGAGTGTTGGTTTTCTTCTTGGTTTTCAGAAGTATTTTTGAGGTAACATGCTAAGTAGGGTAGTTTTAATTTAGGTTGTCCACAAAAGCAAGGGTTGGCATTGGGAGGGAATTGGGTTGGAATAATTGTTGGTATGAATAAAATGTATGAGTTACACATGCTAAATATAAATCGAATTGAACCATTGTTTGATACAAGTTCGCTGAACTTTCTGCATTTTCTGTGCGATAAAACGCATTATTATTAAATTTATTTTTACTGGTAGCAGGGTTGTGGCAGTTGTAAGTTTTTAATAAAAAAAAAAGGAAAAATGATCATGGTTATTATACTATAGCCAAGTGAAAATGTTTTTAACATTAATTCACTATTTTGCAATGCCATACTTTAATTTCAGAATTTGGGCGGGTTGCTAATTATTTTCTACCAGAGTTGGACCGGGTCGCTTTTTTTGACCCGGTGACCCAAAAATAGGTTGACGCGCTGACCCGGACTGCACCGGTGACCCGCCAGACCCGATGACCCGGCCAGATCTGGTTTTCCGGATTGACCCGGTGACCCGGCTGGACACGGTGACCCAGTGACTCGGTGACCCGGCCAACATGGCTTGACCCAGTGACCCGGAAAGACTTGGATTTGCCTGATAACCTGATCGTATTTGGATTAGCTCGGCTGGACCTGGGTTGGCCGAGTGATCTTGGGCAGTATAATAGTAAATTGAAAATAAAGTCAGAAATATCTGCTACATGTAAGCTCCCCCCCCCCCTCCCCATCCCTGTAAGCAACTCATCTTCAGCAGTTCTAATTCTGAAGATGCGCCAATTCACTACACTAATTCTTCTTGCACCAAGTCTTCTTGCATCATTTTTCACGTTAATCCTTCTACGTCCATTTTTTTCACATTAACTCTTTACACATCAATTTTTCCAGGGTCAATAATTCTTCTCTCATCAATTCTTCTACATCATTATTCTTCTTGTGTCAATACTTCTCGCGTCACCTCTTCTTGCGTCAATTTTTTTTGCGTCAGTTTTTCTCACATCGATTCTTCACAATACTCCACATGTAGTAAAGAGTCATAACGTCTATATTTTCCTATCGTTAATATGTCTTTTGCTATAAATCCGTTTTAAAATGTGGTTGCTAGAAGATAGTTATCTGTATTCCTGCGCCTATTTTCCGTGCATCCTACGCCACTTATGATTCCCTCGCTTTGTAATGGGTCTAAGTTTACCTCTTCTTTGCTGATTCATTTAGTTGGATATGCGTCTATAGCTGGGTCAACAGCGATAAAGCACTGGCCTTAATTCCAATTTGCCGTGTATTTGCCTCTATTCTAACACCGACCCGACCCGTTGAGCGCATTGAGTCTGCGCCGTTTATCAGGCAAGCAGGAACGTCAAAAGGTTTACTTTAATTTTAATTCTTGGCTCAATCATGGCATATAAGAAATATTTTTTCTGGGGTCTGGGCAAATTTTTTACCCACTTTCATTTCTCTTTACATCTACCTAATAGCCAATGTACTATAACTTGTACTATAAAATGTACTATTTGTATGATTGTTTTTATTGCTTTGCGTTGTATATTGTTCCATTAAAAAAAAAACTGAATTGAAGAAGAAAAAAACGAATAATTTTTTTTCAAGGACCGTTACGCACCCGCGCAGGGCCGTAGCTAGGTGGGGGTGCGGCACAAGTACAAAAACAGCTAAAGAGGACTAAAACAGCTTACCCAAGTTCAATTTTCTTTTTAAAAAAGAAATTTTTTGTCGTTTTCGTTTTGGTTAGGCATTTTGGACTGTATTTTTCATTCTGCGTGGTAGGGTGCTGGGCGTAAAATTGCCAATTTGCCCACCCAGCAAAAATTTCTAGGTACAGCCCTGTTTCGTGGCTCAGTCTTGAAGACTTGGTAGAGATGCTTGCCCTGCCAGCCCTGCCACACCCGTGTTATCTATCTAGTATCTATGCTACTTTCAAAATGTAAGTTAGTGGAACAGAAATATTAAAAGGTTTTTCAACAGTGAATTGTGAAACGCTACATAAAACAAATAATTACTGTAGTATGCCTAATTAAAGATTACTTTTCCCTTTTTTTGCAACAGGTACACGTTTTGGACTGCGATGGTTCACTCCAACGGTCGAAGTGAAACTGTGTGGCCATGCCACCCTTGCGACAGCGGCCACACTATTCCATGCGAAAGGTATAATTTCTATTGTTACATCACAGTTATAAGACGTGTACAACCATGTGGACCAGATCAGAAAACTTGCACCCTTTATGTCTCTACGTTTTCGTTGATGCAATGGCTAAGGCTGGGTGCGCATCAATAGCACATTTGAATATTCTTTATTCGGCCGAATACTAATTTTGGCTGAATAAAGATATTCGGTTTTCAGCGGAATGCTAATTTTGGACGAATAAAGATATTCGGTATTCAGCGTATTGCTGAATAAGGATATTCAGTATTCGGCGGAATGCTGATTATGGCCAAGTAAGGATATTTGGTGGAATGCTGATTTTGGCCAAATAAGGATATTCGATATTTGGCGGAATGCTGTATTTGTACGAATAAGGATATTCTGTTTACGGCGGAATGCTGATTTTGGACGAATAAGGATATTCGGTATTCAGCGGAATGCTGATTTTGGACGAATAAGGATATTCTGTAGTCGGTGGAATGCTGATTTTGAATGAATAAAGATATTCCGTTTTCGGCAGAATGCTGATTTTGGACGAATAAGGCTATTCTGTATTCGGCAGAATGCTGGTTTTGGACGAATAAGGATATTCTGTATTCGGCGGAATGCTGATTTTGGACGAATAAGGTATTCTGTATTTGGCAGAATGCTGATTTTGGACGAATGAGGATATTCTGTATTCGGCGGAATGCTGATTTTGGATAGATAAGATATTCTGTATTCGGCGGAATACTGATTTTGGACGAAAAAAAGATATTCAGTATTCGGCGGAATGCTGATTTTGGACGAAAAAGGATATTCGGTATTTGGCCAAATAATGACATTTGGTGTTCTGCAGAGTACTGATTTCGCCGAATAGTGTAAAGAATAGTATTTGTATTCGCCCGCATAATTTTTTACGCACTTAAAAAATTCATGTAATCTTATTAATGTAAGAACGTTTAGCTAAGCATTTCGTTTCTGTTTTGTGAATGATTGTCTTCTAACATTCCTAAAATGATGGGTGATTACCTTTTTTCAAGTCCCAATATGTAGATTTTATGACTGGGATGGTAAGGTTATCAAAAGATGAAAATGAGTGCTTTCAGGAACAAATGAACATGCGAGCCCACTCGCAAAGAAAACAAACATGTTCATTTGTTCCTGGTGCTTTATATCTCCATTTCGTCATGTTTTATCGTCAGGAAACCTGGTCAACTAATGGATCTACCCTTAAACGGTACGGTCACACATTTAATCCATAGCATATGCTTAATTCACTGGCATTTGGCAGAACATTTGGTCAAGTACCGCATGCGTCAATTGTTCAATACCGAATATTCACTATTCGGCAGTTTAACTATTCGGTGTTTGACAAATTGAGTATTCGGTTATGTATTCAGTATTCGCTGTTCGGCAAGTTTTATACTCGGTGCATCCCTAGACTGCAATTCGTGATTGAAAAAAAAATGGTTGAATAGAAGCTAAACTATTGATAGATGGTATCTACCACTGTTTATCAACAGGAAAATAAAAATAAGCCATCAGCGAAAATCATACACCAGAAATAACTTAGTACAGTAAGCCACCTTTATGCATGCATGTACGATCCATTTTTATTGATGTGAACCAGATTCGAACCGGCGAACCACTCCATGGCCAGATCTCTGCCATACTGACTTACTGATACGATCACTTGTCCACTGGTATAGTGATCTACTGATGGATTGGTTCGAATCCGGGCCATGCCACTTGAATGATACGTAAGTGTATGAAGGCGGATTAATGTACTGCGTAATAAAAGCATGATTTTTGCAGATGAATTATAGCCCATTTTCCTTTATATTATGTACAGCGGTTTATATCAATTTGTGTATCAAAAATATTGCTTCGCAGATTTAAAAAAATGAAAATTAGTTTACATGTATGGTGGAATGGTTTCTTTGACAGGTAACGCTAACCCGGAATTATATTTTGAGACGTTGAGCGGCACTCTGGTAGCTCGTCGGCATGGCGATAAAATTGGACTGGACATGCCCCTCAATCCTCCAGAACCCTTAAAAGAGGTAAAGAATCATTTTCCGTATTCTTCTGAACTCCTGTTTGGTCAGCAGGACCCATCTTTGCGAAAATACATGTTGTTGCAAGGATCAAATTAGTTTACGGCCCAAGACCAACTTGTGATGCATCCTCGGGAATCCAATACTAAGTAATTAACATAAGCTGAGTGGTTTGACTTATCTTGACACCAACTAGGGGCCTGTTGGAATATCACAATTTACTATAAGGGCGCGTTTAAGCAGCGACTCGCCTTTGCATTCTCGCGGCTAAAATGTAATAGCGATGGCAAAGTTGTCGTTGCCGTGGTAACGTCACCTGGATTAGCTACTTCCGATATTGAGTAAATGTGTGCAGTCTTATAATCCGTGACGATAAGATAAAGAATTCTTCCTGACAAAACAATTTTCCCGGTCGCTTCTGAACGCACTTTTATTGACTTTTCGTTGCGAGATGGCTGAGCCAAAGCTGCCGCCATGTTGAATTTCAGATTATTTGCTTCTAGCTGCGAGAATGCGTCATTGGTAAACTTGCCGTAAAAAAATTTCTAGACTCATTTGGTTGAAGAGATCAACACTACATTTTGAGCACCTTCCAAGGTTAAACCCTTCTAAAAAAAAAAACCTCTATTCCAGAAAAAAATCGAAGTGCCAAATTTTGATATTTCGTGACTATAGATGTAACCGAGTATTTATCCAATGGAAACCTTCGTATTCTTTTTGATAACAGATTTGTGTTACCGATATTCAGAATCGGTGGTTGACTTGATATTTTTTTCTCTAGCATTTGGCTATCTCCCATATCATGGACAAACCACTATTCCTTCCTCCATGATTATCTTGTTTCCTTGTAGCAAAGTCAGTATTTCATGAGCCGAATAAAAATTGACACTACAAAGATCTGCAAGGGCAAAGTTTCTAACCCTATTCATGCCTTTAATGTGCCGCAAATTTAAACTGTGTTCAAACGTATAAAATATTTTTGTGATATTACCGATACGGACATTATGAAATTGGCTTTATCGGTGCTAATACTAAATATGACGTTCTCCAGCATTTGATCTAGAAGCTGAATTCTTAGATTTTCAGATAACATACGTCAACTCAATATTGCGGTATGTCTGTATTTGAAACATTTTGTTTTTCATTGATTTTTTATTTGCAAATATGCTGTTTACGAAAAGTTCAAATGAAAAATAGAATGAAAACTGACTGTGCTTTTCCTGCAGTATGTTGCTTTTAATTAAACATAGACTGGTTACTTTCTACCAACCACTTCGTAATTATCGAATATTGCAGAGAAATGGATTGCAATGTGTATGCCAGAGGATATATATATAACTCCATATGAGCTACAGAATCTGGAACCGGTCGTTGAGATAGCAGCAAGGGGCACTGGAGGTGAAAAACAACCAGCAACCAGGGGTGCAGAATATGCCAGAACGCTAGAACGAGGTTCGCGGGAAATTTCAGAGAACTGTGGAAATTCACTGAAAAATGGATTGCCTACATAGTGAAAGGCTGTGGAAATTTGAAAAATCTGTAGGAGAATTTTGTGGCAAATTTTGCCCAGTGAGAATTTGTTGCACCCCTGCCAGCATCTTTAGTCAAGTTAATGCAGGAAAGCAGACTTTTTCGGCCTAAAAACAGGGTTGGGTGTTTGCCGGGACAGCGGCAAAAACATGGTTTTTACGAGTTTTTTTCCAGTTATTACCGCCTAAAACTGGCAAAAACCAGCAAGCTGCTTCATATGCTTATTTTCACAGCAAAAGATATTCTTCTCACAATAGCTATGCACATTTTGACAACCAGTTGCATAAATTTGCGTAGATATTGTGAGAAGAATAGGCCTATTTTTAGTGTGAAAATAAGCATGTGAAAGTAAATAAGAAGTGAATATGAATTTTCAAAGTAAACGATGTGACGTTTTCAAGGGGAGCTTTTATAATTTGCCAATATTTGACTATTGTATTGCCTTCATTAGATTTTTGCCACATTTTTTGCCAAAGGGGCAACAACCATGGTAAAACCGGGACGGTAAAACCCGGTTTTAACAATTTGGTGGCAAAAACTTGCCAACCCTGCGTAAAAACGTTGTTTTGGCCAATCCTTTACTCTTCGAAATATATTATGGTTGTAAATTGGAAGAAAAAAAGATTCCACGTGGTGAAAATTGCAACAACTGCCCAAAAAATTCAAAAAATTTGCGTTTTTAGGCCTAAGCAACCCGCTCTGATAGCATTGGCTTGACAAACTACGCTAATGTTTTTGCCTCAGCGTAAATCCAGTACCCCGTCTAGATAGCTCAACGATCAGCTTCCGATGCAAACTCCGCAATGAATAAAGCATGAGGCCACTAAAAATTAATTAAGTGGTTCTCAGGACCGCACGTAGATTTTTTTTCTAAACACGTGAAACCTTTTTTTATGATATTGTCTAAAAAAATTTACGATCACGCATCAGCGCTTTCACCAAACACTTCCTGGAGCCGATGACCACAATTAGCTCTTTGCTTTATTCACACGATCGCCTCGGTAACGAATCTACGGGCTGTTCAGCAGCATGTCACAACTAAAAACTTTGATCAAAAGAATAACTTTTAACAAAGTACAACTTTTGCACGCTGATACTGGCAGTAAAAAGATATTGTACGCCACAACAACATGTAAGCTATTGATTTTGTTTGTTAGGTAAAAAAAAAAAAAAGCCGTCGGCCGCATCTGAAAAATCGTGAATTAAAAAAGTAAAAAAAAATAAGCTCGGCCACTCGCGTCATTTTTTTTTTAGGTCCACTCCTAAGAACCATAAAATTAATATTTAGCGGCCTTACTGTCACTACTCTATCGTTTAGAAAATAAACCTTTGTAAGTCAACGTTCTATTATTTTAATTTTCGCAAATAATTTTTATTTTTTTTCAAACTAGATGGATGATATGATGGAAGGCTTAGTAAGGGTAAGTTTTTGTTTTTGTTTGATATTTTAATTATTTTCTTCTGTCGTGTGCTATTGTTATGCTATTACCTCTTCCTTCCCACTCCCCTCTCCTCCCTCCCTCCTCCCCTCCCCTCTCCAGCTGTCGCGAACAGAAAATAGTAATTAAATCCCAATTTTTGGTGACAACTTCGAAGAAATTGATCAATGACGTCGTAACCAGCGAAGGAACAAACCCTTATTAAAAATTAAATCCTGGTTTCCGTTACTTTTTTTTCTTTTTCTGAGGTTTCGCCTTTTGAAAAGTAATTAAATTTGTAATAAGGTAGGCCTAGTCGTGAACAAGTCAGAAAAATTAATTTAAAGTCACATCGTTTTGAAGAGGTCATTTCTGAACCCCTTCGCTACTGGTGTCTTCAAACAAGGACATAAAGCTTCGGGCCAAAGTCCCCACGCGTGCCGCAAGCTATTTGAGTGGCCCCGGGGAACCAGAGCAAAGCGAGCTGCAACAGCCATGGGTCAGCGTCCTCGCCTCCAAACCAAGAGAATGCCAGTTTGAATCCCACGACCGACCCAACTATCATACGGAACTTTAAAAAAAAATCCACTTTTTTACAGCGGTAATGAAAACATCTGGTCAAGCATCCTTCGACCCCTGCCAGAGACAGGATTCAGATAAAAATCTGGAAAAACTTGGAAAACCTGAATATCTCACGGAAAATGGGATTTGACAAAAATCTTAGAACTCTTGAGAAAACAAGAATTTTTTGAAAATAAGGAGATTTAATAAAAATCCCTGAAATTTTGGGCAATGCGGTTGACCTATAGGTACAGCGATAGTAAATTAAGCAGCTTTCAAAGTGTTCTTTCCATAAATATGGACTCATATTTGTACTAAATATGGTGTCGTGTTTGCCAGAAATGTGGAATTATCACCAGAGTTGGTGACTAATACCACGCGCCAGTTGCTGTGATGTGCATATCACATGACTGGGCTAGTCCAATCAGATGGCCAAACAGCCGTTGTTCTCGTTCGTCATTGGCTAACTCATGGTGACGTCACGGCAAACAGCCATTGTACATGGTTTAGTGGAGTTATCCTCGTTACTCTTCCATTATCTTTGAAGAAGTACCTCAACTGATCCGCTGAACAACGTTTACCCGTATCATTTGGACAAAGGCTTCGTTTGGCCCTCAGAAATTACTGAAATGGCACTCTTTGGCCTCAATCACCGCTTTTGTTTTCCCCGCACAAGCGGAGTTTCCTTTACACCAGTCAAGGTGCGTCGTCTTGTGCAGATGCCATGCACAGTCGGGAATGATTCGCAGTGCTTCTCATGCTCCGAGTTGGCTTGAGTCAACCCAGAATTTCGGATTAGACCCGGAAAACATGACTGTCCAGTAACCAAATGTCCGTAACAATAGAAGTAGAGTAAAATGAAGAATATGGTTTTATTGCAAGTGGTGAAACGATTTATCACTAATAGACAGTTGTTAAATGAATGCTAAATGCTAAATGTATTTGTCAATAAATTCTGCAATAACTTCAACAATTAGTCTGCTCTGTTGAAATGAATTCATTGCATATGAAATGCAAAGTATGTCTGCTGTTTAGCTCTTCTACAGCCACACCAGTTTTATAGCAAGGAAAAATAAGTTTAAGTCCCACTGTGCACCGTTACGTATGGACCCAGAACAACGTGAATAACGACAGCCTATTATTGGAGTGGTCGGTTACCAGTTGAAGTCAATGCCGTCTGACCAATTCCCACGACTGACTTAGGTACATACATACGGAACTTTAAATAATAGTTATTTAAAAGTTATCTCATGGTGCAAAAAAGACCCACCCCATTTGGGCAAATAGGTGATTTTAACCCATAACCGCCTAGATACGAACCTACGCCTTCAACGTATAACAGCGAAAAAGTAAGTCCCAGCGCGATCTTTGTGAGGGGTCCCCGGGCAGTCACAGCCCAGGGACAAAGCGGGCAGTCACAGCCCAGTGGTCAGCGTCGTCGGCTCCAAACCAAGAGAATGCCGGTTCGAATCCGACCCAAGTACCATATGGACTCTAAAAAAGGGTCTGAAAGTTTTTTCCGGCGGTTATGGGTTAAGTTACTTTAAGTTGCTTTTTACTCTGATGATGATACTATTGTCGAAATAGAAGTATGTTGTTTTTACTTGTTTCTGCACCTAACTTTTTAAGATATATGTGTAACACCTTAAAGTAATAAACTGCTCTTTTCATCCCACATTTATTTATCAGGTTGTGGCAGGCAGTCTTCCTGTTCACGAAGTTCAGTACTCTGCAACTATGAAGAAACTGTTGATTCGAGTAAAGGATACAGTGAGTAGGTAAGTTATATTTAATTTTTACTATGCTTGAAGGTTCTGTTGCTTCTACCTGCCATAGGGGGCTATCACGAAGCATTTGTAGTTAAAGTTCTCTTGGAAGGCTTCACCATTGACACGAAATGGCATGGAATTGTCCAGAGATCAGGCTTTAAAGCAGATTTATTTGAGCATGGAGCTGGAGGGATAGTATACAACTCATGATTCCAGCGAGGTCGATGCAGGGGCGAATCGAGAAATTTTTTTTTCTTTAGCTATTTGCAGGTCACCGCCCGAGATCCATTTACTTCTGCGATTCTGACTTTTAGTTGGGATGTCACAACCCCACTCCTATTTTCAGTCCTAAGGCTACGATGGGCTATTAAGACTAAGAATTTTTGTCGGGGAAGGGGTACAATTTTGTGTTCACATGTGCTTTTCGGCTTTTCGTGTTTACAAATTACGTGAGGGCATTTTAAGACCTTCCTCTTATGTATACAATACGGTACGTATTAAGTAATTCATGGAACATTACAGATTTTTTTTTTTGGGGGGGGGGCACACTTGCTCCGTCCACCCCCGTAGATCTGCCACTGGGTCGATGGGAGTGGTCCAAGATACCGAAGACAAGGATAAATGCACTCCAAAATAGATAGAAGAGGCTGCAAAGTGTGCTTCTTTCATTGTGTCTTTTGTGCGTGCGTCTTTTTCTCATGTAAAGAAGGAATTGGAACACATTTCCCATCTTTTACCAGTTGGGGGTGAATTGAGGACCAGACGACTTTTATACCCAAAGGTAGTGGACGGGAACAAAAGTGGTGGTGCCACATATGGCATTCCTGCGAGATCTCACTAGCACCACTGATCGTACAGGATGCCCGTGGTCGTATCCAGTTAATGTGGTAAAAATCGGTGAGAGGCGTTAGATAAAACTTAACCCATTTTCTAACTTTACTTCCATCCAGGGAAGGTTTTTACTCATCACGAAAAAGTTAGGAATTAAGTGATCCTCGTGTATGTCATCTGAATTCAATGCAGCATTAACGTAATGCTTTTATTCTCATTTTCACAAATTTAGTCTAGTAGATCGTCGCTCCTCCAAAATCCAACATAATTCAGTTAAAATTAATTTGTAACCGAACAAGGTGATTGCATATAAATAAATAAAGAAGGTGATTGCATGCTGAAATCCTTCATCTTCTGTCCAGAAGAGAGCGATCCACGTGTGCTGAAACCAACTTCTGCGCTAGACCAACTTCTGCGTTGGGAATAATTTCAGCACTTTCATTGGAATAATTTCTCGCTTTCATTAAAATAATTTCGGCACTTCGGGTAATTGCAGAACTGCACACAACTTGCCTAGACTTATTGAGACTAGAGGAGGCAGTGCGAGATTAATACGAGACTGGACTGAGGTATGAGGTTGAAAAGTCAGGTCTCGACCAGATCCTTAGCGACAGACCAGCAACTAAGTCGACATTAAAAAAAGTGGCAATGTCTCCACCCAAAAAAAAAAAAACTTGCTAATTCTTTGTCGATTTGTTTTGGTAGAAAATGCCAACTTAATCCCACCAGCCAATACTTTAAGGTTAAATAAAAAAAACTTAAAAGTATTTGTTCATAATAGCAAGACTACTCCAAAGGGTAAAACTTTAGCAGGATACAGTAACAAGTTTCGTCATGGCGGGATATAATTGTGAGCGAAGTTCACTGTATACTTCACATTCACCCTCGTCGAAAAATAGTTGTTTAATTGAATTTTTTTTCCACTCCGAATCGCCTTGTATTTGGCGAATTACGTATCAGATCATTTGTAAATTTTCCACAGAATGGATTGATCATGCTTTATATTTCAATTAAGTCTGCATTTCTGGCGCGGAAACGGGAGAAACTATAATTGTGTTGTTTAAAGACAGATCATTTTTTTTCTTTAATTACTAATTTCGAACGATCGCTGCTACCCGTTTTAGTAGCGTCGTTTCCATTGCCCAACCTTGTTTTGAGACTACCCATCGTTTTAGCCTTGTTACCACACACAATTTAACGAATTAAAAAAAAGTCTTGTGGTTACAATTAAAAAAAGTCGTGTGGTAATTTAACGAATTAAAGTGTGTTTTTTAAAACATATCCGTTGTAACAAAAGTAATCTCTGTAATGGTGCTCGCGCCATTACTCACTCAGTGGGCCTTGCGTGGCTTGTTGGATTTACCGGAAATGCGGGCTGGTGTAAGATATATATGCTGGTAATGATTGTCAACAAATTATTTGTAACAGAAGAATAAACCTGTCTGTAAAAAGAATCTGACTACATCTGAGTAGTGAAGAAGACCAAGTCCTTCACATGGCGCTCCGAACAAACTCGCAACTGTCTGGATTGAAAACAAGAGGTAGGCAAAAAGAACTCAAAACGAAATACTGCAAACGAAAATTCGAATCTCGATTTAAAAATACAGTTTGACCACGGGTAGACTGAGTTCATGAAATGATAAGGTAGCTTCTTCACGCCATAATCGTATTGAAAATTAAAATCGCAGT
>JAHWFP010217129.1:0-12792 GCA_023313725.1 Lithobius niger | reverse complement strand
AAAAAATTTCAAGAATTCGAGTACCTCTTCATAAATCCAGATTAGATAACTTCAGAAATGAAACTGTAATGAGCAGATGTAAACAAACATCCGTCGGCGCATCCGGGGATTTGAGATAGTCGCACACTGGTCTTCACTGTAGTCCCTGAATGCTACTATGGGTGTTTGTTTGTCTAGTGTTCTTGAAGCTTTTGTACAGATTGAGAAATGCGTGATTATATCCACGATCTGTGTGTCGTTTCAATCACGACTGCATCCTTGAATTTTTTTTAGTGATTTCTGTTGAAAACAAAAACGTAACAATTTTTGTTTTAATACTGAACTATCTGAAGTGGCAAAATTTTTCCCTGGCTTTTACAAATCCCTGATCGTGAAGGTTGAAGTACTATTTACATTAGTAGTAAAAAAAAAAAAGGTTAAGCGTATAAAATGTGGATTTAAGCATTAAAAAACTTAATGTTGCAGAGCAACAGATACAAAAAAAAAACCATACAAGTCACTAGTTTCGCACTAAAACGTGTACCAGAAGCACCAGCCTTGTAAGCCTTAAAACAAACTAAATGCTCTAAAGGAACAGACACAAGAAAAAGACATGTAAGCCAACAGTGTTGCAGTAATGTGTATAAGAAGCTCCTACTCTGTAACCTTAAAAAAAATAATGTTCTAAGGAACAGGCAGAAGAAGAAGATATGTAAATTATCAGCGTCACACTAATACATATAAAAGAATATCCAGCATCCCAAAAAAACAAGATAATACTCTCTCTTATTTTTTTCTTATAGTTCAGGAAAATTAAATAACTAGAATTTTGATAAAAGATTTTGGCAATATGAGGTATTGAGATAAACGCTTTTTCAGATAAAACAGTCGCTATAAAATGGAGGGTATAACTACAAGGGGCACTAGATTAAAATGTAAGGGAAAACAACGGCCTTTCTAGTCAAGACAGTGCTTTGAGAGCGGATTTCTTAGGCTTAAAAAAACGTTGTTTTCTCCAACAACAAAAATCGCGCGTTATAGGCGTAAGAAATCCAGTCTAATAGCATTGGCTTCAGTAAGACGACATTCTTTTTCCCCTCCAGTGCCCCTTGCAGCTAACTCAGTTACCGGCTCCACCATAGAGTTATATACAATAATACTACGTTATGTCACTGCTCTATACCTAGTCTTCTGTACAGCCGAAACGGTTGAGAAGACTATTGCAACGATTTTGTCTGTCCGTCCGTCGCTTTTTTCAACTTCGAAACGGTACCAGATAGAGACGACCACGATTTACAACATTAGAGTCAGTGTCAAACCTTAGTTTAAAAACACGGCAAACTAAAACATCGTTAATTTCTTATAGCGGATAGACTTCCTCGACGTAACTAAATGAAATAATAACATTTGATCGTCGAATTGAAATCATAAGAATAATGCGCAGCCGTAAAAACAAAAGGATTTTAGCTTCGTTTAAAAGTCTCGTCGCATTGTTGCATGAATGAATCGGCTTACCGTCGAACCAAATTTTCCATTTAGTCTATCTGCTACTTAACGAAATTAAAACTGCAGTTAAAAAAATTAGACCTAAAAAATGAAAGTTAGGCTTAAAATCAGGTTACCATGGCAACTTCAAGTTGCTACGAGTCGCTGCTGACTTCACCAACAACACTATTATCAACAACCCTCCGTCTCTACATTGCGTCTCACGCCACTTCCCTTCCATTGATCTATATACGTTGTGGATGACGTCGTAAAACTGTAACTAGGTTCCCGGAGGTGCAACATGTTGCAAAAATGAATAAGTAAATGAAAAAATAAAAACTGCAGGTAAAAATTAGGCCTAAAGGCTGACAATTACGCCTATGATGTAAAATAGGCTTTAAGCTAACACATTTTTAACCTGCAATTGTGATGGTTACTGCTTTTATATTACATAATAAAGATCGCTGTTGCAGTGCGTGATAGAGGTGTGCGCCTCAACATTGGAAGTGGCGAAACTGTACAGAAGACTGGTTGCGACTAGGTAGTCGCTGCAGCCGCTTGTTGTTATATTGAAAAATGGAACTTCGGCTCGCTGTTCGCTATGAAAGCAAAATTTCCCCAAAAAGAACATCAAAACAAGACTACTGTAGTCACATTAAAACAGTGTTCAAAGGATTCAGGCCTTTTTCGTACCTACGTTTTAAGCTATAAAGCTGAAAGATCGGTTCATTGGTTCGATCTCCAGGTGAGGACAAAGAGTCCTAACAAGAAGAACAGTCAACGACAAAACAAGAAAGGTCCATGCTGTAGAAGTCAAACGGTTCGATTGTTGCTATTAAAATTTTTATTGTAGTGAAATAGTCATGACACGACCCCAAATAACGAATTTCGTTGGTCTATTTTCAATTCTGGGTAAAACTATAGGGTTTGAAAGTTTGACGTCTAACATGGAAGTTCATGTTGAGACTTATAATTGCCTACTTCCTTAAAGCCACCTGATAAATAGCTCTCGAGCAGCATCTTTTGCGATATGGGTGAAGGGGTAAATGCCGTTCTAAGACGAGTTAGCATCTGGTTATTATAATAATTATTATTGCTATTAGTATTATAAAATGTAGAAGGCTACAGCATCGTTCGTATATTAGCATCAATTTTAGAATGTGTTTGAAACAAAGCACAAAAATGTAGAAGCTATGAAATTACGTGATCATTAATGTAATGGATGGTCCTAATCTAGATATTATTGGGTCTCCTGTGTTCTCGTGTTGTTTTCTCGCGATAACAGTGATTCCAAAGCTGTGCATGATCATAAACAAGTCTAGTACAAGAGGAATAAACTCAATTCTCTCTCATCCGGATACTTTCGACGAGGCAAAACCGAACGACTGCACAGAATAGTCAGAATTTAATTCCATCGCTGCTTCAAGAACTGAGTAGTCTCTCATCTTATCCAGCACTTCTTCGTCAGACCACGAGATAATTTCTGCGCTACATTCGGGTACTCAGTCATGGTGCTAGTTTTCCTCCAGGTACTCCAGTTTGTCCCGTGCGCGAAAAGACGAACCTTTTCAGAAACATCTTGGTAGGGTTCAGAAATCAAACGTCACAACCAGTTACTTACCAGGATCGGCGTCTCCAGCGCAATTCTACCGTTTATCCCACTATTCGAACTGAGTTCTGACCCCATGCAGCCAGTTGTCGAACTAGTGTCCGTTTTTACTTTTGTGGAAAACATACGTTAAAAATTCCGCTCTGTAGGTTTTTACCTAATAAATATGTGTGATAAATCTCCCTTGTGCTGCGAATAGTCCACGCATGTGTCAGTTCGGAAGAACCAAGGACTACTGGAGTAGACGGCGCGCGTCTTGCCTCTCGACTATATACGTCAGTTCTCGCGTGTGCCAGGAAGTTAACGCCTCTTAGCATTGCTTTGGTAAAATGCGATTTTGACCACGTTAAATCAAGTGACTTGCATGCTGGGAGCTGAAACCTGCTGTTTCTCTCCCAGACGACCGTGTGCAAACGGTGGAATCATGCAAGAGTTAGAATATGGACACTCCCACGTCCTGCGATGTGTATGGCATTTATTTGCTTCTGGTAGTATGAGGCTATACCGGGTGTCCCAAAACTCAGGGGTCACTCCAATCACTTCATCCCCCATTCCAATTTGATATTTCATAGTTTGATCCACCAAGGGCACCACCTACCCTACCGTGTAAATGGGTTGATTTCGAGAATGTACCAACTACACGGTTTCATTCATGTACGATGGGTAGCAAAAAGTTATTGGGGACTTGGGGTAACCCCTGACTTTTGGGACACCAGGTGTATCATCTCCGGAAGGCACCTCAGCTGATTTGGGGGTTGAAAATTCCCCACGTAAAAAAATAAACGTGTTTTTATTGCGCAAAATAATGTTTGCAAGACATTCAATCGTTCCTTTTACGTCGAGTGTAAAATGGATCTGGGTGTTTGAGAGGTCATGAAAAGGGAAAATTCAGTGGCATAAATTTTAGGAAGCCATTAGTTGAAACCCGTACTACGCACGGATAGTGTTAGATGCACCTTTTGGATCATTGGTACGGACTGGTATCTCATGAGCAAGTATTGTCCATGCTCCGCTAAATTATGTTTTTTTAATCACATTTTTGCGCACACTTTACGCTTGTCACTGGCTACCTTCTGTGTATCTGGACAACATAGGAAGCCATAACTCAGAATCCGAAGGGGTGTTTCGCGTCGTGTGGCCTGGTCGTTTTATCATTTTGGCCTTGTCATATTAAAGAGATACGTTGATACATTTTACTGATATGAAAGTGACAGATAGAGGGGGCGAGGGATAATCATCTAACTGGAAAATCGCATAATTGGAAGAACGTATAACGGAAAACAGTATAACGGAATATCATCTAGCAGGAATTTCGTATAACGGAAAAGCGTCTAACTGGGAAATCGTATAATGGAAAATCGTCTAATATCCCTGCCTCGCTATACATATAACATCAGAAACCGCAGTTAGAGGTTAATCCAGTTATACGTTTATCCATTATACAATTATCCATTATACGATATTCCGCTTAGATGCTTTTCCAAATTTTTTATTTAGGCAGATTTTAGGCAATAATCCCATTAGACGATTTTCCAGTTAGACGTTCGTCCGACGCCCCAGATAGAGGACGTGCTGTAGGAATTGTCGAGTTATGTTTTGAAACATTTCACCTGGGCTCATGAAATAAATTAGGCTTTATAGGCTCTGGCTGAGCTTAGTGAACACCAAGGATGTCAGGCTTACTTCTGGCTGCACAAACGCTAATTTTCGTTCGCTATGCTCATTCAATCAGCGCATGCTCTGATTCATTTCATCATTATCTAAGTTGTGTTTGTTCTTTCCCCGATTTAGGTTCACTGTTATTCAATAAACGAAAGTAATACTGCTGATAAAGAATTATGTTAATTTTATTTTTGAATATTAAAAAAAAATTGTTTGCTATTTTTTTCATCAAAGCATAGTTTGTTTTCCATTTTGAAGGAAGTAATCGTGGTGTGACAGTTTTTGCTTTCTCATTTGAAACAATCAACTAGGGTCATGCAGCACGTCGTTTCTACTTTCCGCGGGACATAGCGTATCAATTGGGCGATGATTCTGTTCTCCTGTCCGGGGTTCTTAGATTTTTGCAAGAATACAGATACACGACAAGATATAAATTGGCGTTTGATTAACATCTCTGTTATGTGTGGCGCAGTCGCACCCAAGCACCAACACTAATTGCTGCTTTTAAGAATAAGTTGAAAGGTGTTGATCTTGGTAAATAGTACATCAGCGCAGCTTAATTATTATGTATACACATACATCCATACATTCCGTAAGCATGAAAAATAATCGTACAATCAAAATATTGTGGTCGTACGTTTTCCGGCAGGGGCGTATAAGGGGGAGGAGCGTAAAATTTCCACCCTCCAGAAAAAATATTCATTTACGTCACTGAGAAAATTAATGAACTTGTCCTGAAACTCCCAAGTTTCGTTGGTTAAGAGCATGAATGAACAGATGGTTGACCTTCATTTAACCAAGTGGGCCGTAAGCGTTCGTTCAACGACCGGCGTTTCTTACCTGTCCATCGCGTCCTCCCCCACAATCCACTTGGCTTCTTGAAGGAACGCCAAGCAAGGCCAAACACAAGTCGAAATTAATAGTCACGATCTAGTATTTAATTAACGATCGCAATATAATTCAGTCGATCGCTGCTGGCAAGGTGAGAAGCAGGCAATAGCAACGCCTATTTGTGAGAAATAAAATATTGCAATTTACTAGAACCATGCAGGTATATAGGAATACATGGAGCGCCTTCCTTCCCAAACTAGGACTAACTCGCCTTACTGAACACAGTTTGGTACGTTTAATAGGCAGAAAACTGTTAGCAAACTAAGCAGAACGTTCCAAAAGTGTTCCGCTTTTGAGGGAGGCCCTAGGTTTTGTTGAGCGAAAGCGACGTCACCGTTTGATTGCTGGATTGAGATGGAGCAACCCCCCTCCCCTTCTCCTTGCAAATTTCGTAATGCTCCACGAACTACTTATTACATGCTACATATAATAAGTGTAAGGGTTTAAAATGACCTGACGTAAATAAAGAACAACACAAGGTGTAGGGTAAACGAAGCAAACAGTCTTCATTAAAGAATGGCCTTGTGAAAAAACTACACACACTAATCTGAACAAGAAAGAAAAGACAACTGCCCCGACTGGGACTCGAACCAAGGACTTCCACCGACCTCACGTGGTTTGGAGACTCAAAAAGCGTATTCTATTGCCATCTGGTGAATAGTTCTTTAAACCACTTTCTAAAAAGGTTTTGGACCATGGCGTAATTTTTACGTTGCGTGTTGATGTTGTGAAGGGCATGGACATGCTGACTCCAACTGCCTTAACTAGTGCCAATATGCATCACTTACATCAAAAGTTATTCGACCGTCATGAATAATGAATCTCGGTCGAAAGGTAGTTTTAAGAACACTTTTTTGACTGAATGCAAAGCCAGAAAACGAGGAGAGCTTCGTTTAGGAATCTACTCGAGCGCAAGCTTTGTATCCGCAACACGCAATAACCACTACATCAATTAAAACTAGATTTTGCACATTGATACCTTTACACACAGGTGGTTTGTAAAATACCGTAAAACCTTTATTTGTGGCCAAGTCCTCGATTGTAGCTGGGACTCTTAATTGTAGCCGGGTCAAAGTGGCTTGATTTTGAAAGCTTCTTATTTATTAATGGTTGCTGCCATGTTTTGGTTTATTAAAGCATAATGGTAAAAGCATTCACGTGAAATTATTTACCATTTTTAATGTCAAACGACACATGTTCTACATATATTGATCCCGTAAATTTCCTTTCTTAATTTGTAGTAGCCGGTCTCTAGTTGTAGGTGGGTGTCTAATTGTAGCCCGGTCTGAATGGCTTGATTTTTAACTATAGTAGCCTGGGCTACAAATAGAGGATTTACGGCAACAACAAAATTAAAATTGGATATGTTGTTGACTAATAATGAAAGGGGAAAAATGGTGAGGTAATGGGCACTCCCCCTTTGCTCACTCCGAAGCGCGAAAATCTGCCGCATCGTTAGTAAATATCAAGATGGCTGTAATGCGTGCTCAAATTTCTGCTAGCGTTAATGTCTCAACTGGACTCCAAATTTGATTCTTTCCTCCCAAAAATTCTTAAGCTATATGCGGGTGCTTTATCTTTTAAAAAACTGTTGGAAAACCACTCGCCGCAACGACTGTTAGGCCCCATTTAGCTATGCGCTACAAAAGCAAATGGACAAAGAAACAAAATGCGATGACGCAACCGAAAAGATGAACCATAACGCTGACTCCAATGAAACACGGCTTGTTTGCACTCGCAAACAACTGCCTGTGCCCGATGTATTGTTCTTTTTTAACATAAATTTTCTGTGATTAATAATTGCTTTGCTCTATTTCGTAGCCAACATAATGGATGATGCTCCATATTAAATAGTCTACACGAATCATCTCTTCACTTAACCTGAAAAGCATAAGAAAACAAACCCTCTTATTACTGCAGAGGGCCGAGTTAGTGTCCAGAATAGGCCAGAATAAATTCCATTGCTGCTGATGAAGGCTGGTAGTCTCTCATACCAATAGCTTCTTCAAGCAGCTGTGCTGAGCTCTGCCACCACTGAACTACGATATTTTGGAATGCTTAACATTGTTGTAGTTTATCACAATTTTTGTTCGGAATCCATCCTGATTACAATGCTAAATGACGACGGCTGAATTCATGAGTACAGGGATGCTAAGGGAGGGAGGGGCACTCGCCCCCTAAATGTTTGGCCGACCTCCCTGCTCCCCCCCCCCCCCCCCCCGGCGCACCCTCACCATAGATCGAAATCAAACGTTTATACGATTAAATTCTAGCTGCGAGAATACAAATCTGTGTTGTTTTGTAAACGCGCCCGTAATCGCGATGGCAAAGCTGTCGTTGCTATGGTAACAACGCTGTCTGGATTAGCTAAACACGACATTGTTTTTAGTAAATTGTTGCTGTCATAAAGTCCGTCACAATAAGATATAGAATTCCTTCTGACGAAACAATTTTCCCAGTCGCTTCTGAATTCACATTCTTGACTGTTTTCGTTGCGAGCCGGCAGAGCTAAATCCACTGCCATGTTGGAATTTTAGACGATTTGTAGCTTTTGGCTGCGAGAATGCGAAGGTAAGTAGCTGTGTAAACGTGCCCTAAGGCCGCGTTTATGCTGCGACTCGTAACGTAAATGTTCTCGCTCACCAGCTTTCACTTGGTTAGTGCTAAATCTGCAGTTTGCTTCTAGTCTTTACCGGAGCATATGGCTTTTCGAGGTGTCCATACGTGGTAACCATGACAATGACGCGGACGCATTTTCTCTCCTCGTGCCCCGCGCTCCGAAGTACAATGGCTGCGGTATGACATCGTCGATTTATGTCAACAACAAAATAATGACTGCACTACACAACAGCGGACTGATTTCTGAATACCAGCATTTGATAGTTTGTCTTCAATTCGATAACCCCGAATTAGATGCCGTGTTGGATTTTGAATTCTCACTTCGAGCAGATATTTATTCTACTGTCGTTTGATCACTGCCAGAAGCTGTCCTTTGTGTGAAAATAGCAAATTTTGGAACTAGCGAGAAATGGCAACAATGTTGTAGCAATGTTTAAAATTACTGTTGCACTTTGTTCTTTATCATTGTTGTTATTTATAATACGTAAAAAAATTGTATGTATTGCTGCATTCATTTATAGAAACTGGAAACAGTTCGTAATTGAATAACGGTTCACTTGCAAATGGCCTTCGGCGATCGAAAAGGTCTCGTTGCATAAATGTGACCTAAGGGTGCTTTTATTCAACAACTCGCCTTTGCATTCTCCCAGCTAGAACTTAATCGCGATGGCAAAGGTGTCGTTGCCATCGTAACAACGCTTCCTGGATTAGCTAAATCCGACATCGTTTGAAGGAATGCTTGCAGTCTTATAATTCGTGACAGTAAGATAAAGAATTCCACCCGATGAATCAATTTGCCCAATCGCTTCTAAACCCAATTGACTCGTTTCGTTGTGAGCTGGCAGAGCGAAAACTGCCACCATGTTGGAATTTCAGATAATTTCTAGCTACTAGCTGCAAGAATGCAAATTTGAGTCGTTGCGTAAACGCGCCATTTTCGCAGCTAGAAGCTAGAAATTATGTGAAATTCCAACATGGCGGCGGTTTTAGCTCTGTCGTCTCGCAACGAAAACAGACAATAATGTGAGTTCAGAAGTGACTGGGCAAATCTTTCGTCAGAAGGAATTATTCTTTATCTTTTGACACGGATAGTAAGATCGTAAGCATTTACTCCAACGATGTCGGATTTAGCTAATCTAGGTAGGGCTGTTACCATGGCAACGACACCCTTGCCATCGCGATTAATTCTAGCTGCGAGAATGCAAATGCATAAACGCGCCCTAATCCATGCGAGCGCTGCGCAATGCGTGAGGAAATGACACCTACAAACTAGCCTACACCACCCTACAAATTATTTACAGTACAGTATAAATACATATGTGTTTTTTCTAGCATGGTTCCAGACAGGAGCTTCCATCACCCCATTTTCGACTCCATCCCTTCCTTGTAGGTCATTGACGCCATTATTATTTTGTTTTTTCAGCTTTGTTTTTTTTACCATAACAAATGCGTAAAAGACGTTTTCTATATAATTAAATGAAGAACAAAGTAGCCAATTAATGTAATATTTTATCTCTTTTTGTTCCACCAGCTACATACTTTTTTTTTTTTTGGTTGCTCAAAAATTGTATCGATTTAATTCAATAGCTCCCAAGATTAAGTCATTAAAGTGGAACCGAATTCATAAGGGAAGACCAATGTTTGCGAAAACATAATTAGGAAACAGGTAAATAAGGTGGGGAGGGTGGGTTAATCGTAAGAAAGAGGGAGGGGTTTATCTGGGCCAAAAAATGATGATTTTGTCTTCCCACGGGTAGGCCATCTTTGAGGAACCATTTTGATGTCCTTGGGTCGATCTTGGCTCATTAGACAGGGAAGGGATGGTTAGGTGGGTGAGTTGGTCTTTTTTGGACTCGGCGTTATAATTAATGGGTTCAGGTGGGGCTACAACACCTGCATCTGCGGGGGCGTCCATTCACGACACGCCCACTTTGTTCTCGAGTTGTCCAAGCACCACTGAGTGATACTTTGGCAATATCGTTTTGACCAGCAGCTGTTTTCGTTGTATGCTTGTTTGTTGTTGAGGGTAATAATCTCCGCCCGCCATGAATTCGTACAATATCAGTGCAATGAGTTTCGTCCAATTGGAAGGCAAGGTGATCCGTCGCCTAAAACTTGGCGGGAATATTAGAAGTACCAAATGATCTTCTACATCTATACCGATATTAAGTGTGTCTCTAAATTGTAGCTCAGGTCCCATTGGGGAAAAAAATCTTGCTTTCCACGAATATATTATATCTGGTATTCAGGGTGGCGTTCAAAAGCTCATGAATGAAATTCCCTGAATTTTCCAGGTGTTTCATACCAACACTGATATTTTTCCCTGATTTTTTTTTTTTTGGGTCGAAGGAAGGTGCAGTACAGGGCTCCAAAATAACTATTTCGTATTACTTTGCTAAATCAAAAATTGCACTGCCCTAACTGGTACTGATAAAGGGTATATATGTAAGCCATAATCCGAACAAAATTAGAAACGTACGTAATGTCCAATATTATTTATAAGCCTAAGCAGTTTTCGCTTTATCATAAATGAAACAATAAGGCCATGAAGTTTTAACTGAAATAAAGTGAAGGTTTTACAAGTAAAATATGACATACGAATTAACTATTCTTTATAGATGAAAAATACTTCCCAGAAAATGTTGAAATCACCTGACTTTCATTATTATTTATCAAGTTCTCCGATTCTCCCCTGAATTTTCCAGATTTGATAAATTCCCTGAAATTCCCGGTTTTCCAGTTTTTCCCTACAGATCGCCACCCTGGTGTTGATATTGCCTTGCCGTGCCAAGGTACGGGTTTTAAAAGGCGTGGTTCACCACCGATTTGAAAGCAACTTGCTTTTTAACGCTCGGTGATGAAACGCAGTGTCGGTGTTTTAAAGTGTATGTCGGGCCAATTGTTGAACCCTAGTCCAGTCCGGTCGCCCTATTTAAATGATGACATTGAGCTAGTTGAGTCAGTTCAAAGGAAACACACGAAGTATTTCGGTGAAATGTAGCATACCATCTGAGGTGTCATCCGTCAGTCACCATAATTAGTGTCTTTAGAACTTCGATTAGATTTAAATGTTGTACTTTCATGATTGTCTACGAATCAGGGAATTTCTACATTTTCTGAAAAGTCATCCAATATAAAGAACTAGCGGGACCCGTGCATGCTGCACGGTAGATTGAGTCTCTCGGTCTTAGTCTCCCCCAGTGTTTGGACTTCTTAGGAAAGTAAATCGCGTATGCAATATTTCATTGATTAGTAAAGTGATCCTCCAATTTTACTCGCCCCTCCTCTTCCCATCCTCCCCCTGCCTCCGTACTGCAAGTTAATCTCCGTGATTGTCTCCCGGTCATAGCCTCAATCCTTCAATTTTACTCGCCCTTCCGCTTCTTTTCTGCTCTTCGCCCCAGCCCCCTTCTGTAAGTTAATCTCCGTGTTTGTCTCCCGGTCATAGGCTCTCCCGGTGTTTGGGCTTCTTAGGAAAGTCTATCATGTGTGCAATATTTCATTAGTACATCAGACCCAGAAAAAAACGCATACTTGTGTTTTACTGAATACTAAAAAACCGTATCACTGAGAAAGTCAGCATTCAGTACGCAAGCAAGCCCTCTGCTGCAAAGTAATCTCCGTGATTGTTTCCATCACCTTCGAAACAATTCACTCCGGCACAACGCACCGCCAAATTGTTGCAAGTAATTTTCCTTCATTTGCTCATGCATGCAAACATTGTTGCGCCCAGTTTAAAACAATTCAACTTCGCTCACCAAGTCTGCGTCTACGAAATAAAAGCGCCTTTCCATCGTATCAGGCTGCCAGGGGGGGCTCGAAATTAACAACATATCGTCGTTTTGTTTAAAGTTGTCCGCTTTTAGTTGATACATGGATTCGTTTTATTTAGCTCAACAACGAAAGTCACTTACAAAAGTCAAAACCTGTAGCCTGCCAACAATGCTACAATCACGCGAACAGACATTGTTTGCAAGGTAGCAATGATTCGCTACGTGCATCGCAGTTGTAGTCAACTTAAAATGGATTGTCGCACGTCTTTTTACAGTCATTGATTTTCACCTTCACCTTACTTTTGCTGGAATGAGTATTATATAAGTAGAAGATAACTAATTCTTATCAGTTAAAAATATCATGTTTTGTTGCATTTCTGCGAAAATGAAAACTCCTTAGGTCATCTTCTGGATTTAGTACCAGGCTCCTATACTGTTGTGAGAGCATACCATCACTTGCTGCGTCGATATTAGTAAAGGCATGCCAATCTGCAATCACTGTAAGGAGGGAACTAGATCTGAAATTTTCGCATGTAAGAAAAATGTGTTTCTACGTAAAAAAAAGTGCATACGTAAAAGAGACAAACCAAATACTTTTAAACTTTTAAATTAATTAAACCTCGGAGTTGTTCCCAAATCAAATTCTTCTGCCCTTCCCCCACCCCTGGTACAGGGACGTATTTAACGGGGAGGGAGTGGGGGGGGGGGGCGCAGGCGCGGTGGCCATCCCCCACCTCTCCCACCTAAACAGGCTCTTTTCGGTGAAAGGACCTT
>JAHWFP010217124.1:24416-35516 GCA_023313725.1 Lithobius niger | reverse complement strand
AAAAAAAAATATTTTCTGGCTCGTACCAAAAAAATCACGATCAACTATAATAATTACTACAAAAAAGTGCTAATAATGATTTCCTACCTCCAGATGGCCTCATTTGTTATCATCAACTGAATTGTAACTTAAAAGTCTTGAAGCACCAATCGCGTTTCCGTAATTTGTTTACGGTTTGTCCAACCGGCTGATATTGGAGTTGCCTGACAAGCGTGGCCAAGACTTGATGGTGGATTTGATGGTGGACTTGATGACATTTTTGGTAAACTTGCACTACACGATCGTTACTCCACTCCGTATTTAGCGCTGTGCTTATGAGCCTATTTTTTTCCAACGATCGAAATTATAATAACTACAAAACTGAACTGCACTAAACATTTGTTACTTTCACCCATCAATACGGTCGGCATGACAGCTGGTATTACGAATTTCTTAATCATTATCCATGAAAATCCAAGCCATTCGAATACATAATTACCTAATCCGTGTATGGAAATATCAACTTTTAAAACTCTATATTATGTACGCATTTTCGGGTGCTTCTGTTCTGGACGCTTTTCAGGCACACCCGTCCTTAAAGGGTTAATAAATGTGAAAATTTTTACAATCTATTATATTTTGTATTATGGAGTGTTCTTGCGTACAATAACCCCCATATGTAAAATTTGAAAGTAAACCAGACTTCGTTTCTGCCAGGCGCTCAGAATGAACAATAACTGCAGAAATTCTGCAAATTTTATCTTTGACTAGCTGAGAGTGAACAATATCTGCAGAAATTTTGAAGATTTTATACACACCTAGCAGAGAGTGAACAACAAACTACAGAAATTCTGTAGATTTTTTCTTCGGCTTGCGGAGATTGAACTATAATCTGCTGAATTTCTACAGATTTTATCATTACTTAACTGAGTGTGAACAACAGACTGCAGAAATTCTCCCGATTATATCTTCAGCTTGCTGAGAGTGAACAACATCTACAGAAATTCAGCAGATATTACCTTCACCTAGCTGAAAGTGAACAAGAAACTGCAGAAATTCTGCAGATTTTATCTTCAGCTTGTTGAGAGTGAACAACGTCTACAGAAGTTCTGCAGTTTTTACCTTCACCTATCTGAAAGTGATCAAGAGACGAGCAATATTCTGCAGAGTTATGTCTTCACTTTGCTGAATTTGCAGTAATTCTACAGAATTATACAGTTTTTATGCAGAAATTGAAATTTTCTTCAGATTTTCTGCAGAATTTGTTTTTAGCTATAATTGTTTTTTATACCTAAAACTATAATATAGAACACTACAAGCCAGAACACAAAGAAGCTGAACATTTAATTCCTTACAGACGCAAGAACAAAAAATGTGCCCTGATTCTCCAGTTCAAAAGCAGAGATCTTAGAGAAGCTTGGTTGGCAAATAAAAAAAAGACTGTAACAAACAATGATATATACAAAAATGGAGAGCAGAGTTTACATAAACGAAAAAATGATGACATACTACAAAAGCCTTTCTTTGAAAACTCAAGAATACGCAAAAAAGTAATGACTATAAGTGCTTATGTTTCACAAGAGGTCGAGTAATGATGAGGAAAAACGAAAATCTGCAAGAGGTAATAATCATAAGATCAGAAGAGGATTTACCACCGTCAGTCAACAATGTTTAAAAATAAGGTCGTTGATAAACATAGTGAAATAAAAGATGAAATTGAAAAAGAAACCAAATCTAATAAATTTAAGATCATACACGTTAACATTAGAAGTTTACTGAAAAAAACAGGATATTTTAAAATAACATACTGCAGAAACAAAAATAAATTGGAACATTATAAATTGGGACACAATTTATAATTGAAAGTGAATATAAAACAAACATAAAATATGTAATTGTACGTGGAGTGGTGGATTAATAATGGTGTACATAAAAAAAAATATCATTGTTGAAGGACACGATGTGACAAGTCTAAATTTAGAAAATAATAAAGGCTTAGAAATCATAATAAAAAGACGCACAGATAATGTGAAACTAACAATAATATATAGAAGACCGGATGCAAATAAAAGATTATTTTACAAGGATTACAAAAGTTATTAAAACAAAAAAAACGACAAAATAATGAGAACGCAATTATAACAGTAGATATAAATACAGATGCACACCGATTTACATTGCCTTTTGGACTTATATGTCAGACAGCCTGAGTGGGGAGTCGAACCCACGACCTTTGGAACCAGAGGTCGAGACCCTACCGCTGAGACACACTGACATAGCTAAAAGGAAACGTCCATAGACAGCATTTAAAACGTGGGTATATACTTACAAACAAACACTTTCTAATATTACTGGTGGGATGTTTATTTGCTATGCCACACACCAAGTGAAACGAATGGAACACTTAAACGTAAAATAAGGAAAAACAGGACGGAAGGTCGAAGGCTTGAGCCTGTATTTATTTGACTCAAGACTTCGACTTTCTGTCCTGTTTTAGGAGATAGAAACACTGATATTTTAAAAATTTACAGTGATTGTAAAGAAAAATATGATCATACCAATATCACAAATTATTAAACTATGACGTCAGTGGTGAGATTCGAAACACTTGTAGGCTCCGTAACAAGGGCAGATAATATTATCAATAACAGCAAAAATATTAAATAGAAATCACGTATATATCATATATATATATATGAAATATTAGGGGATAATAGGTGAAATAAATATGCAGGAATAAATAAACTAAAAATTGCAGGCTGCTATCTCACAAAGTGGTGGCTGTGGAAAGAAGAAAGAAGTAAAATGAAAGAATTAGATGACGATACCGAACACAACATCCTCAAAAAAATATATATTTATGAAAAATTGTAATAAAAGATTTCCAAAATCGACACTGGGAATATTTATATGTTATAGATTGCTCTAAAGGTATTTGTACATAAATTATTAAGTCATTTAAAAATATATATGATAACAGTAAATGGTATAAAAGTAAACGGAAAAAAAAGAATCAAGAGAATAACAAAATAAAAAAAGAAATGCAGAGATAACAAACGAATTAATCAGTATAATAAATAAAAAAATTAATAAACTGTGGACAAAGTTAGAACAACAAGAAAAGGAAATAAACAAAGAACAACTACAAGAGTATCAAAAAATACAATAAAAAATTAAGAATGTAAACAACAATTTTTTTAAAAATAAATTAGAAAATACAAACAGTGTAAATAACACACTACGGGAAATAATTGATGAAATAAATGAACAATACACGGCAAGAAAAAGTGTTGATAGAGATATTAAGGAAGCATTCAATGATATACAAATACGACAACAATGGATTGATTTTCCTTAACCAGTTACCAAAACTAAAAATAACATTTGAAACGAAGTTTATTAATTATGAAACTGGAACATCATTATAACAAAATTTACAATAAAAGAAATCAAATGATAGGGGAACGTGTGATAAAACCATGATTATAACCGAGGCAACAACAAAAGAAATAACACAAATTATAAAGAAATTGAAAATACACAAGTGATAAGTTTAGATGAACTCCATACATTCTTAAACAATCTTAAAGAATGCAGAAAAATTTATATACAAATTAATAAATAAAATGATTGAGAAAGAAATATGGCCTGATGAACTAGAGATACAAGTGTTACGACCAATTTTTTAAAAATAAAGCAAACAAAAAAGATAAGAACAACCATAGACCAATAGAAATATAAAGAGACGACGCACGGGGCATCCAGCCACCCAAATATTCGCGCGACTCTGATGTTAAGTGGATGAAGTACCACCATTATGACAGTTGTTTTTTGCCGCATGAGAAAGGAAACTGGAGTACCAGGAGGAAACCCTCGTGCAACAGACGGGAACAACCGGAGAAAAACCCGTATATATGCATTTACTTTCACCGAGCTCGAACCAGGGTCCGTACGAAGCAAGAGAAATACAGCTGTGGCCAGGACGCCTATCGAATCTGACGCCCAAGTGCTGACGACTATCAATAATAAATTAAATTATTGAAAGATTTTTTTCTAATAAAATTAACCAGTTCATAGAAATATATGTAACTAAAAAATATTCAATACAGATATATTAAAAAGAGCACAACAGATATACTAATAAAAATCAGTGAGATAATGACAAAAGCATTGACAAAAAGATATATGGGATCAGTTTTCTTCGACCAGCAAAAAGCTTTTGATACTTTTTTATAAGAACATCCTACTGAAAAAAATGCGATCATATTGGACTAAGAGGTAAGATATTTAATACCATAAAGAGCTATGTTACAAAAAGAAAAGTACTGTAAAAGTTAATAGGGGTTATAGCAATGAAACGAATGCTAAGTTTTGAGTGACACATGTATCAGTATTGGGACATATTTTAGTTTTTAAATAAGTAAATGATATAGACTATTATGTTAAAAAACAGCATGTTTGCAGATGATTTATTATAATTATCAATAAATTATAATATAATAGCAAGATTGAAATTTTACAAAGAGATTTAGATATGGCTTATCGAGAATCAATTATACATAAGTAAACAAAAGTATTACAACTGAACATCACTGTTCCAAATATGCAGAATAGGAATGAAATTAAAGTAATTTCACAAAAAGAACAATGCGAGACTGTCAATGACAAACAAAATCAATCTATAAATCTGAAAAAAAGACATGTTCAAAATTAAATACTAAAAATACGACAAAATATTTAGGGTTAGGAGTAGGTTCAAGATGGGTCTTCAAACAATACGTAAGTACATTGATAAATAAACTTAGAAAAATAAAACCAAAATTATATAATGTAAAATATATACTTGGGTCAGAAGAAGATCCTGTATGAACCTGGAATAAATAGCATCTTCAGGTATGGCATAGAAATTTATGGTTTTTGCACAGAATATGTCATACAAAGACTACAGACAGTACAGAATAAACTTATAAAGGCACTTTTTGGCAAATAAGGAGAAAAAAGCAAATGAAATATACATTAAGAATAAAAAAAAAAAAACTGAGACCCTGTAATAATAGTCAAAAATTAAGTGACAAACAAATAGTGAGAAACATGCACAAGAACGTTTAAGAGCAACTTCTCAAAAATGCAAGCAACAACATTGAAATAATTCTCACCTAGCAAAAAAATAAAAGTATTATATACCAAAAATATTTAATAAAATAGAATAACATTTACTACTTTTCGAAAGTAAGAAGGGGTTATAAGAAAACATTATGAAACTGAGTAATATTTTAAGAGAATACACAACTGATTAAGAAATATAAATTATGACCGCAGTATTGAATATGGTAAATAAATTAAAAATATAAATCCTAAGTAAAAAAATTTAACTATTAGAAATAAAAAGGGTAAATAAATATTCATGATGTCTGCGTTATTTATATATTTGCTAAACTATACCCTATGTATTTATTGTATTGCTGTTCTCACAAGTTTTTACTAAAAATTTCGACCATTGTATGTAATAAAGATTATTACTTTGAAAGTGTCTACTGTGGAAAATGGTGATATTAAATCGCCAAGAAAGTCTGCTACCACGGTTCTGGTCCAAAACGTAATCACTCAATCGTCGCTACAACAGGATGTCCGAGGGTTAGCTACTTTGAGCGGTCGTAGCTGGTAGGAGATCGTAGATGGGATCCTTTTAGATGGCACAATATCATTAGTTTTCAAAGTAGTCACTTTTTTTCGAAGAAGAGTTAATTTTTGCCTTTTTCGGTTTTGGCTGGCTATCATTCATAGCACAAGATTTGAGTTTGCTAATTTGTAAAAATGTTTATAAAGTGAAATTAAAGACTTTTATTATTGCATATATTACAGTTGAGAATGGAAGCACAACAATGCCAGAATGCAAGGGAACATTACCTGAATAACAAAATTCGTAGAATTGTCCGTTCTCTCATAAAGGATGATGCATGGCACAAAGAACTGCCTTTGCCTGGAGTATCACATGTGGTAAATGGCAAGACACCCAAACTTTTAAGAACATTCTGGGCAATTTTAATCCTTGTGTGTTTCACTGGTTGCAGTTACCAAAGTTACACCAGGATTTCCTATTATCTCTCAGAGCCAGTGGCAGTTGATGTCTCTTTAGAAGAACTTACATATGATCATATGCCAAGTTTCTCTGTTTGTGCTCCAGAAACTGAGAAAATGATTGAATACAGAAATAAATGTGGTTTGAATGCCACTGGTGCCTATTCAATATCAATGTATGGCCTCTTAGATTGTAATGCAGTCAATGAAGATTACGAAAAATTGTGGAAAGCGTTAGACACGAAAGAAGTTATTACTTTTTACAACAAGAATACAGTAAGTGCATTGTTCTTACTAAAATTCAAATATTATGATCATGGTGGGTGGCATATCGTTTGAATGTTTCTAAGAATATTCTTTGGTCTTAGGCACTGTATACCCGATTTTATAATGAAAACACTTTTGGGAAGGGGAATGGTGCAGCCATAAATTCAATCCCATTTTTACTCGACCATTTTAGCTGGTGAATATGCATTAACATATTTGAAGGTTATTTTTCTCTTTAAAATTCATGTAACATTAATTCAGCTGAAACAGGAATCAAATACTGTTAATGCTGATGTACATAATCTCTAATTTTCTTTTTAATATTATTATTTGTTATATTTTTCAATTCATCTGGTAATCTGGTAAATAATTACTACGATTTTGCATTTTTTCCCAAGGATGATTTATTCTTATTTCTCTATTAATTAATAATTTATATTCTTTCTTGCAATAATTCAGTGTTATCTTGCAAAATTGTTTAAATTGTCATTAACTTATTATTCTGGGAAATGTCAACTTTTTTATTTGTTTATTACTAGAAAACAGCACTTTTGTAGCTTTGTTTAAAATTTTTTGCTACCTTTCCAAAAGTCTTCAGTTTTTGTAGCATAGATTGTAATTGCATACCTAATTTCTGATAAGATAAGAGCTTCATGGACAGGGTGATCACTTAAGTTTTGACCCGGCTTGATAGCTAAAATACTACTGAATGATATGTTATATGTTATGATATGAGACCCGGGTGATGCGGTGAGGCCAACAGGGGTCATTGATTGGGCAAAAAATGGAGGACCTTGCCACATGTCTTCAAGGTCATTCAACTACTAACTTCTTAAATATGAATGCATCACATATCATAAGTATAAATTAGAATTACGTAAGGAACAAAGAGACATTATTAATGCAAAAAACAACGAAAATCAGACCAGATTTGCAGGACCTATGACGTACGTAAAATAGCTACTTTTGACCCTTGAATGGCATTCCATTTAAACACTCTGTCCTGCAGGGAAGCCTCGCCTTCCAACGCACAGTCGTGGAGAGAAGCAACGCACTACCACTACTCGTCCTCCCTTAAAATGCTGCCGTTGACAGTTGTGAAATTCCCAGCTTAGAAGTTTAGTAGAACCGCTGACGTAAGGTTGAGTAACTGGAAGTTTGCGTTAAGGGCTAAGCTATAAGACCTAGCTAGGCTTATGAAAATAACCTTGTGGGGAAAGACGTCCGGACATACATTTTCTCCTAGATTTGTGGTCTTGAAGTATGTTTCAGCAGTCATTCTCCTATGGATTTTCTTTCCTCTAATTCTCACAGACTCGTTATCTTTGGATTTTCTTTTTGCTATTTGTTTTAGCCGTTTAGTCTATGTTCGCTTGTTTTGCAACATTTAGTAACTGTTTGGATTACTAAGACTTATTGTAGTTTTCGTTCATAACTATTTAGAAACCATTTTTTTTTATTTTTGTGTTTGCCACTTTACAGCATGCCATGCTATATAAATGCAGAAACATGCGAGATGCTTATTATTTATGGAGAGTGCAATCGTAATGCATGTGCAGTAGCCACCGAATACCATAGACAGGTTCCTGACAGAGGTCGTCCTACACATAAATTTATTTTATGTTTAGTATTACGTATTAGGGAAGTGGGTAATACTCGTTACAGGCTACATGCTGGGCGACCAGTAAATACAGAAACAGATTGGGCGACTACACAGTTCTAGCATTCTTCATTGCCCAACTGCATAGTAACACACGAGAGGCTGTGGCACAATGCAGAATTGCAGGTTAAGTCAGTCACGAGTAGTAGTAATGGGTGAGTACGATTATGGAAGTCACACACATACCCCAAGATGATGACCTCCAAAATGATACTGGCTTCCCCGTGTATCGACAGTGTCGACAGTGCTGATGGCACTATGTAGCTGTGTTGAAACAATCAGCGATGGGAAGGTCATGTACTGTAGAATTGTGTCAGTAAAACGATATTTCTGATAAACAGCTTAAATCTGGGTTCCTTCGTAGAAGGCGTGAACCCCGAGGTGGTGGGATCAAAAATTATGACATTAAACAAAGGTTTCCCTGTCGAACTACTCACTTTCTTCAATCCAGTTTTCGACAAGTTGTACTGTAGCGTAATCAGTCCCGACCCGCAAAAAAAAATAATGAAAAAAAGAACAATGCATTCACTCCGTAATAGTCTCATCCTGCTGACTTTCCAAATACAGTATGTAGCGAACATGTCCGTAACAAATCATTTATTTATTTTATTATTTTTTTATTTATTGGAAATGCCAACACAGTAAAAATGCGTTGTGTCTTTATTTTTCCTGATATTAAGCGAAATTGTCGTTGGGTGAAGGGGAAAGCTCTCATTTCCCTTGTTAGCTGAAGGAGCCTTTCGGAATCCAGTAACAATGCTGCTGCGAGGTAACAATGGTGAAGTGTGTCACTAACAACAATACTGTGGATCGCTACTTGGAACGGCCCATGATTTAAACAATGACCTTGTGCGAGGCTCAAACAAGCATTAAAACGGATAATAACCAAAAACCTCGTACAATCTTAAACAATTAACCTCGGGTGCTGCACGCCTTCGTGCATTGTTTAAGATTGCCCTCAGTTTCGTTCATTATCCTTTACTTATTACTCAACAATTACAGACGGCGCTATACAGGCCTGTTGAAATTATGTCAATAAAACGAAGGTTTACCAGTACTGTACTTAATTCTTTTTAAAACTATCATTCATCAAGTTGCACATAACTGTAGTCGCTCACGAACCAGAACGAAAAAGAATGAAAGAAAAAGAAAAGAAGAAAATATACAAAACATACAGTAATTAAAAAAGAAAGTAACGAAAACACACGTACTTATCACGGGAAATAGTGATAGCAAACGCTTACCATATTAATTCCTTCATGAATACCAAACAAAACACACTTAGTTGTGTATTAATATATTATACAATTAATTGCGTATTAATATCAATAAAAAACTTATGCAACATAAGTGTTAGAAATAAGGGAGTTAAGATTTCATCTCCTTCTTACCCCGATATTCAACTCGTCGTTTTTCAAACCAAGCTTTCTTCTTTTCCTCAGTCTTGCTCTGAAACTTTTTTCTTTTGATATCAGCCGTTTTTGCTAACCGTTCTCTGCGTTGTGCTTCTGTTTTGTTCGAGTGAGATTTACTCATGCTTGCAGCTTTTTTTCTAGACTTTCTGCTCGCTGCACCGCTGTTTCATTAGTATGAAGTTTGCTCGTGGTAGCAGCTCGTCCTCCTAATCTAACTTTTTTCTTTTCCAGACTCAATGAGGTCATTCTCTCTTTCCAACTTTCGCTTACTCGCCTTTCTCTCATCCAGTATTTTGTCCCTATTCACCAACAGATGGAGTCTACAAGCTGCCTTATTGTTTTCTTCATCCTTCTTCGTCTCACTTGATCTGTTCAATTCTAAGGCTTCGAGACCAATGTTGACTTTTTCTTCCCCTCCTTGCCGCTGATAGTGTTCAGATTTAAATTGAAATCGCCCTTGTTCTCTCCAGAATTATTTGTACAGTGGTGACCAATTGCTAGGGTGTTATCCCCTTCACCTAACACACAGTGCTTGTCATCAAAGAGTGAGAGGAGGAACTTGGTAACTTTTACCGTTTTTAGTTCATGTCTGGTGCTGGTTATTTTTGGCCAGGTCCCGTTCTGCATGGGTTTCGATGATGTTAAGCGGATCTGTAGCCATCGAATAACAGCCTCTTTTTGATGTAGGAGGACTGTAACCCCCTTTAGCTTTCATAACTGATGGGCGCCCTGGTGTTCTGATGGCGTACATCTTTGATCAAAGTTGACAAATTCTAAGATGGGTACAACTACCATCTATCTCATCCTTCATCTTTCCAAGAATCTGTTTGTTCAGTGTGGAAAAAAAAGGGGTGGTCCAAGGGATAATTACAGATATCAACACGATCTCGGTCTTGAAACATGGCATCATATATATCAGTCGTTTCACTTTGGTAGCAGAGGATGTCAGTGTCGGTGAAGAAGAGCTTGGCAAGTTTGCCTTACTTCAGTCAAATATACTCCAAACAGAATTTAAATATAGCAGGTCTGTCAGTTCTACGATAGAAAACCCAGAGTGTGTTAGAAGATCACATGTCACGTTTCGAGCGCATCAGTTAATTTGGACTAGGGTTCATGCAAGATCTTGAAAGAGTCGGCATGGGGTTGGGAGGTGTAATTAACTGTGACTTAGAGTTGAAGCTTGGCGTTTTGACGTTGCTGCTTGTTTTCCAGAGTTTTGCTGAAAACTGAATTAGTCAGAAGTTCGAAATCATCCTTCCCGAAAGGTGTTGATTGTTGCCGTTAGATAGTATTAAATTCAATGTAGTCCTTCATCAAAGGTTTCTGATTGAAAGCTAAGGCTCTTCGGATGTGACGAAGAACTAATCCATGCTGTCGGTAAAATTTCTAGTTACGGTAATGAAAGTCGTATTTCTTCTTGCTCAGAAGATTCAGGACAAGTTTGATGATCGTTGGTTTGATGGTGTGGTCCAAGTCTTTTGCAATTTGCTTCGAATAAGGGGAAATACTGTAAACGCCTCCCTGATCTCCAATTTCTCTTATACTAGGGGGTAAATGTTATAAGTTTCGTGCAAATCGCGGGGGCACTCCAGATACACTTCTAGTATGTAACCAATGTCTGAATCATCGGGTATGGGACCCATATCAAAGTTTCTAATCTCTTCTTTTGTAAGGTAATGAAATCGATCATAGGGAAGAGGT
>JAHWFP010217124.1:0-19416 GCA_023313725.1 Lithobius niger | reverse complement strand
AAAAAAAAGAATGGAAATGTAAAAGATGCAGGAGAGGAAAAACAAATTCACAAAGTACTGAAGATGGAGAAAACAACAAGGAGGACGTAAAAACTGATGATGAAGACGATAATGAAACAGAAAATGCATGTTACTAAAAAACGGAAGAAGCAATAAAAACAGCTACAATCCAACAAACACAAAGCATTGCACGAATTGAAAAAAAGCTATCCGAAATGACAAAAGACAAGGACCGAGCCATTGCAAAAATAGAAAAAACTCTAGCTGAGTTGAAAAAGGATAACGAAAATACTGGAAGGAATGAAGTTCATGGACGAAAAATACGAAGAAATGAAAAAAGAAAATGAAGAAATAAAACTAGCAAATATAGAATTATCAAAAAGACTAGAAAAAGTTGAACCAAGAATAGGGACGCTTGAGAAACAGAAATTCACAGTGCAGCAGAAATAAAAACAACACTAAAAGAGTTACAACAAAGTCAGAATGAAGCAGAACAATACTCAAGAAACAAAAATATAGAAATATATGGAGTTGACAGCATACAAAATGAAAATTTACTACAAACAGTACAAGGATTAGCGGACGCCCTGCAGATAAGCAGATTTGAAGACTGGTACATCGACAAGATGCATAGGCTACCTACAAAAAATAGAAAAAGGCCAGAATCCATACTAATTCAGTTCAAGTGCAGAGAATACAGAGACGCCTGGCTGGAGGGAAAAAAAGGAAGAATAACAAGGAAAGATATTTTTGAAAGAGGCACCAACACCAAAATATATATAAACGAGCACGTCACCCCATTTTACAAGAGTTTACTATGGAAGACTAAACAAGAAACGAAAGAGCACTTCAAATTCATATGGTTTAAGGAAGGAAAAATACACTTAAGAAGGAACGAAAAAGACAAGCAAGTTTACACAATAAAAAGTGCAGAAGACTTGGAAAGCATTAAAAACAAGATAACAGCAGAAGAAAACTCTTCAAACACAAATGGAGCTGGAAAGTGAACATGAAAGTGAAAACATGGTGTATGAATACTTCAGACAATTACAGGATGATTGCAAAACTATCAGTGATGCAAATCGAATTAAATGCATACATGTTAATCTAAGAAGTTGCAGGAAAAACTGGGAAAAATTTCAGATTGACATGGTGAACAGTGGTGTAGACTGGGATGTTCTTGCCTTAACAGAAATTAACATAAAGGAAAATGAATTAACAAATTATTTTTTAAATGGCTATAACAGGTATGCAGTGTGCAGGAAAAACCAAGGTGGAGGAGGAATCATGATTTTTTTTTAAATGACAGATTCAGTAATGTAAACTGCACCTTCATAAAAATAGGTGTAAATGATGCAGTAGATATATTTTTTAGTAGATGTGACCAGCTATACAATTTAATAATTGGCTATAGACAATCTTCCTCTAGTAGAATAGGCTACATTGCAGAAATGAAAAAAATTCTAAAAAAAAAAGAAGATAAAAAGAAAATAAATACAATATTCTTAGGAGACTTTATTTTTAACACACTAAAAGAAACACAAGATGAAAGCGAAAAAAAAGATATACAAAAATTTGAAAATTTGATAGCTTCTTTTGGATATGAGCAAAAAATAACCACACCAACAAAGGAGGAAATCAGAAACAACAAATTAACAAAATCTTGCTTAGACTTAATATTCACAAGGCTAAACAAAACTGAATGTAAATGTGCTGCAATTACAATAAAACCGGCTGACCATTAGTATAATACAACACTTGAAATGTGGAAAAAAAATATTAAAAAAGAAAACAAAACTAATGAACAAAATAATATGGAGTATAAATTACTACACAAAAACATTATCAAACAGCTAGCTAAAGCTAATTGGGAAAAATTAAAGAAACTAAATGATCCAAATGAAATTTATACGGAAGTTGAAAAAGTAATCACACAAATTTATAAGGAAAATTACGTACCAAGGATAACATGCCAGAAGTCAGGAAAAAAAAAGAGAAATGAATGGATGACACATGAACTTGAAAAATTAATAAATGAAAAGAATAACTTGTGGAATTTTATTAAAAATCAGAAGAAAAATCATAATAACTATGATATAACAGAAGACAACAAGCGTTATAAACAACTTAAAAAGGAATTACAGAGGAAAATCAAAACGACTAAGCAAAATTATTATGAATGTTTTTTTACTGCAAATGAACAAGTTGGTAAAAATGTTTGGAATAAAATTAACCAGTTGATAGGAAAAAGTGAAAATAAGAAAGAAAATATTGATGAACTCATTAAATAGAACTTTAAAGGAAATTTAGAAATTGTATGCAATAAATTTTCAGAACATTTTGAACTACAAGTACCAAACCTTAGGAAAAAAATCACAATTAACAAAAATAAAACAAAAACCAAAGAAAAAACAACAAATAACTTCAATAAATCAATGGGAATTATAGAAACCAATAAACAAGAAATCATAACAATAATTAACCAAATTAAAATTAAAAAATCAAGTGGACATGAAGGTTTTCTAATGGAACATTTTGCTGAAACAAAAGAAAAAACTAGTGAATTCATGGTAATATTAGTAAACAGTATTATAAAAACAGAGGTATGGCCAGATAACCTTAAGAAACAAATAATAAGACCAATATTCAAAAAAGGTAATGTGAACGATTTTAATAACTACAGACCTATATCACTGCTACCAGTACTCAATAAAATAGTTGAAAAATTTTTTTATATCAAAATAGAAAATGTTCTTAATAAATATGACATACTAAACAAACAACAATTCGGTTATAGAAAAGGAATTGGAACAACTGAAGCATTAGAGAATATAAATAATAATATTAACAGACCACTAAATGAAGGAAAATATGTAGGTGCAATACTAATTGACCTAACCAAAGCATTTGATACTCTAAGCAAAAATATTGTACTAGAAAAAATCTATAAACATGGGTTAAGAGGGAAAATATATAATATAATCAATAATTATATGACAGGACGACAAAGTAGTGTTAAAATAGGAGATAAAAAAAGCAGTTGGAAAAAATTGGAATACGGTGTCCCGCAAGGCTCGGTCCTAGGACCTTTGCTCTTTCTAATATATATCAACGATATAACAGCTCTACAAAGTAACACTATTATAACATTATATGCTGATGACATTTTTTTATTATCAATACATTCAGAAAATAGGAAAATGCTAAAACACTTACAAGAAGATTTTGATAATTTAAAGGTGTATTTACAAGAAAATGAGCTAATATTAAATGAAGAAAAAACTGTGTATTTACCAATACACTCGTCACATATGAATGAGGAGACTGGTGAAATAACAATGTGCAATAAAATATGTAAGAAACAAAATAAACAATCCAAATGTAAAACTATTAAAAAAGTTAACAGAGCCATACATTTGGGATTAGAATTAGAAAAACACTGGAAATTTTACGAACATATAAATAAACTCATTCTAAAAACCAGACGTGTGATACCAACAATGTATAAACTAAACGGAATACTTAATGAAAAAAAAACAAAAAAACAGTTTTTGATGCATTAATCATGTCAAACATCAAATATGGAATTACAGTGTACGGAACAACGACTAACAGTATAATGGCACAACTTGAGAAAGTTACAAATAAGGCAATTAAAGTATTATTTAGAGACAATAAACTAACACATAGTAAAGACTTATATAAAAAGTTTAAAATATTGAATTTACAGTAAACATTAACTTGGAATATAATAAAAACGAATTATTTTAAGAACATATATAAAGTTAAGACTAACAGAACTGTAAGAGGTAACAATAAATGGTTAATAGAACCAAAGTGGAATAATTCGTACGGAAGACGTGAAATGAAATACCAAATACCTTATCAATTTAATAAACTACCAGAACACCTACGGAACCTGAATAATCATAATGAAGTGGACAAGATCATTAAAAAATGGATATTAGACCAATAATAAACTACCATATCAAATTTTAGATAACTAAATTAGTGTACTGAATTTAATATATGGAATATGGAATTTAAGAGGAATATATGTAAAAATGTATGACGCATTATTATAATTTAACATATACAAATAACGAAATGTATTACTTGCTTGCACACACAAGTTCTTTGGAGCTTCGTGCCTGTACCAACAACAACTTATTATTATTATTATTAACTAGATTATCTTATATATGGGTGTTTCCACTCGTTTACCAATGGAAAGTGGGAAACTGGCTTTTGTATGCAGACGTATGTGATGGGCTCTCTCTTTTTCATAAGCTGCTTTGCTGGAGTTGGCTACGAATGATGAGCTTGGGGGATGATACAGCTGCTGCGTTATTGTGATCTTGTTGTGTTTCGTCCCTGAAAGCAGTGTGCACATACTACCCGTCATAAATGTTGTTTGTAGAACGCATACAATGAATATGCTAATTGAAACATGCGTAAAAACAATTCTCTTTTCTAAAATTCCGAAGAGGGTACATTTTTAGAGAAACGGCCCCATTGCTTCCATCGTTTAAGCATAAATTAACAAAACTAAACCTTACTGGTGTCTTACATCGCCCTGAACACGCACCTCTCTTTTCGTAAACCTTTCCCCAATTTAATTTGCTCTGTTTCTTTTTTAATTTAGGATTGCTATAAGTGGCCACTTTCGAGCCCTTGCATCTCTTTTTCACTTTTATTTCAGTGAATAGATCGCTTATATTATTATTATATCACCAAGTAATTTTTTTATTTAACGTAAAGATGAGGTTCCCTGAGCGTCCAAGCTGCTCTCAGTGAATTGATCTTTGGTGGCAGCATAGATTGTAGTTCCTTGGCGTACCAAACATAGTTTTGTGCTTTGGTCGCTGCAGGACCACTGCCACTAGATGTAAAGGATTCCAGGAGGGCAAGTTGAGTGGTTTGTGGTTTCACCTTCACTGCCTTACGGTAAAACCCAAGGCTAAGGAACTTCTTCGTGACAAGCTATTTTTTTCTTCTCACTCGTTTTGAAGTTCTCAGTCCTCTTATAAAAATACAGTACGACGGGATCGCAACAATGAACAAGGACGAGGAGTGCTGGGATCCACGGTGGAGGGCTGGGGTCCTGGATCTTGATCCCAATACAGCACGACGGGATCGCAACAATGAACGAGGACGAGGAGTGCTGGGATCCTGGATCTTGATCCCAATACAGTACGACGGGATCGCAACAATGAACGAGGACGAGGAGTGCTGGGATCCACGGTGGCGGATCCTAACACTCCACGTGGATCCCAGCCCCCGTTTGTGGTAAATAAAAAGTGGAAGAAAACAAACAAATTAAATAAATTTACTGAAACAAATAAAAAAAAACCGGATAAAAAAAAGTTCAATGATTCACGTTACTCACAACATTGCAACCACTGCTTTACAAACGTTGGTTTCCATTAACTGACAAAAAGCAATAAAGCAACGGAACATTGTCAATTGAATGGAACAATTTTTGTATAGGATATCGCCCGCTTTCCGAGTGCTGGGATCTAACAATGTCGAGGGCGTAAATGTGTCCCAGCACGAGGAAAGCAGGCGATATCCTTCTTCTCACCCGTTTTGAAAATATCAGTCCGACGTACATTGTTGAGTGGAGTGGAATACATTGTAACGTTTAGCCAAGAGAAAGTTTGTGTAGAATATACGATGCTACACGCAACGAAAAGAGCAACGTTTAATTTTGAAAGTGGTTGCAATGTTGCAATTAACATATATTCTTGAAAGATTTTTTGACATTTGAGGTGGTATTGTTTTCAAAAATTCTTCCATTTATTAGATTATATTCGGTTGCTTAATCCCTTTTTTAATTTAATGGAAACCAACGTTTTAAAGCAGCGTGAATTCTTGAACGTTTTTTTTATCTGTTATGTTTTTTTTTTTAATTTGGTTCAGTAAATTTATTACATTTGTTTCTTTTCTTCTACAAACGGGGGCTGGGATCCACGTGGAGTGCTGGCATCCCAGCCCTCCGTCGCGGATCCCAGCACTTCTCGTCCTCGTTCATTGTTGCGATCCCGTCGTGCTGTATTGTTATAAGAGGACTGAGAGCTTCAAAGCGGGTCAGAAGAAAACCACACCACCTCGGACGTCAAAAAAATCGTTCAAGAATTCATGTTCATTACAACATTGCAACCACTTTTAACATTAAACGTTGCTCTTTTCATTGCGTGTAGCATAGCCGTCCTAACGAATATTCTACACAAACTTTCTTCTAGCTAAACGCAACAATGTATTCCACTTGCGCTCACTTGCTCTCAACAATTTACGTCGGTTTGATAGCTTCAATACGGGTAAGGAGAAGGTTATCACCCACTTTCCTTACGCTGGAAACCAACAATGGCTCGAGCAATGTGCACCCACGACATTGTTAGATCCCAGCACTCGGAAACGGGCGACATCCTATACATCTCATCCATTGTTTGTAATGGTGCTTCGGGCAGATAACCAGGAGTGGTTAACGCTCGTTAAACCCTTTGAAACCCTTTGAAAAACAATCAAAGCTTGCGTGAGGAAATTGCATTACAAAATTAAAGTTGAAAACAGCAGTTATTTTAGCTTAAAATTCATTGTGGTGATGCTTCAAAACTATTTAAACTTAAAAAACTTAAAACGTATTAGCAATGATGTTTTAAAGACATGTTGAGGTTATCATTATTCAAATATTTTCATCAACTATTCTTTTGAATGTTTGTATTACTAAGTGCATTATTTTATATTTATTTATTTATTTACATATTTACATATTTATTTTTTTATTTTGATATATGCATTATTTTATTTAATAAATACGGATGCAAACCTATTAAGTGGCCTTTTGGACTTATATGTCAGACTGCCTCAGCGGGGAATCGAACCCAGGACCTTTGAAATCACAGGCCAAGGTCCTACCGCTGAGCCATACTGACACAGCCTAATTATTTTATTGCTTACTTTAACGTTACGTTCATTAAGCAAATTTTAATAGCACTCAGCATACTTTTGTGGGTAGAGTTTCCCGTATTTTATAAAAGAACGTAGAAGGTATGCATTACTGCTGCCAGAAACTGGTTGAGTAATACAAAAGTTTGAAGTTACATTTCTCAGTTAACATTTGCGCTGGAGGCTGAGTGTGACCTCGCTAGTGGTGCAAAGATTAGCCACGGCCTATTTCGAAGTGTCAAAATTATAATATTAATAATTTTACGTAAGGGATTACGCAAATAATGGAATTTAATTAATTAAATTAAAATTAAAATCTTTAAAATTATGAATCTAGTTTGATGTAGTGAAGATGAACCATTTAAAGGATAACTCGTGAAGTTAACTAGTTAATTATTCCAGTCTCAGTCTTCTATTTTTTGCTTTATGCAACAAAGGCGAATTTCAATTAGGTTTTAAAGATTGAGTGGAATCTCCACTCACTGGTGGCTGAGTGCGTCCTAGCTAGTGGTGCAAAGGCTAGCCTAGGGCTATTTTGAAGTGTCAAAATTGCATTATTTTTTAGTTTACGTTAGGGAGTAAGCAAATGCTGGAATTATATTATTTAAATTAAATTTAAAATCTTTAAAATTATCAATCTAGCTTGACTTAGTAAAGAGGAACCACTGAAACGTGGTTTACTCGTAAAGATAACTCATTAATTATTCGGGTCTTCTGTTTTTTGTTTTATGCAGCAAAAGCGAGTTTAAATAGGTAGTAAAGATTGTGTGGAATCTCCTTTCACGCCAGAATTATTATAATGGCGGAAGCTGTTGAAGATATTTTCAACATGAAAATGTTCAACATGAAAATACGAAGAGTATGATCCAAGTGTAGAAACTTGGAAAGTCTACTGGAGCAAATTAAATTAAACTTTTGCCATGTACGATGTACCAGTTAGTAAATAAGTGGCATTTTTGTTATCCTGCACAGATGGAAAACCTACGTGTTATTACGCACCTTAAATGAGCCTGGTGCGCCTAAAAGTAAGCCGTTAGCACTATTAAACGCCTTGTTAATGGATAACCTTTACTGAAAACCTACTTTTTTGTTTGAGTGAGTCAGTTTTAAAAAGGCGAGAGCAAGCAACAGGGAATATATAGCAGATAACATCACTGAACTTAAAAGGCTTACTTTAAATTTTTAATGTGGTTCTGATGATTGTATAAAGCTGTAAACAATGCTACATGACAGGCTGGTTGCAGGAATCTGCAATCCGGACACTTTAAAGTATCATCTAAGTTTAAAAAACCGTCTAAATTTACTTTTGAAAAAGCCTGCATCTTTGCTCAAGCCAAAGAATTGGCTATAAATAATGTCACGCAGTTTCAGGGGACTGTAAAACATGCAATGCAACATAAACTTACAAATATTATTTTTTTATTCTGGTGATATAACGTGCTGTTGTGGCAATTAAACTAATTGAACCTGTCTGAAGGTTTATAAAGGATAAAAGCTCAGCCTGTGGGAGTGTTGGACATTTAACCGAGTATGTGGGTCCAGCAAACGTAAAGATTATATGGCGTCAAAACGGTACAAAGATCTAGTAAAAAGAAAAACCATAAATATATACGCAAAAAGCATATATGGTTGATGAATGATGAATTATCAAATTATGATACGGAGGCATAGCTGTGATTCGGAGGAGTTTAGCCCCGATTATGACACGATAAATTTGCTCATAGAAAAGGTACACTGGAATAAATGGGTAGGTCCAATGCCAGTTAAAAGACCTTGAGCTTCCATTAGAAGTTGATGCTGGTACAGAAGCGACACTGTTGCCGTAAGTTGGTATCATAAGTAGTTTAGTGATGTTAAAATAAATCTGACTAAAATTACACTCAAGTTGTGGTAGGATGCTATTGTTAAACCATTACACACTGTTAAACTATATGTTACTTATAACGATGAAACTGAATGCTTGTTTGCAGTAATCAGACCTGACCTACCACCAGTCTTGCTTCGTCGCAGATAGATATTGAAATTTAACGTGGACCTTAATCAGTTTTATGCTGTGTTCATAAATGATTTGTCAACTTTAAAGAATTAGAAGAAGCTATTAACTTTATGTTGGATGAGCGAGTATTTCCCTTTACTCCAAGATTCCCTGAACTTTTTTCACCTGGTTTAGGCACCATTAAAGGTTTCACAGCCAACATTAAGCTAAAACCATATGCAGTACCTAAATACTGTAAGGCCCAACATGTATATAGAACCGTAACGGGGAAGGTCAAGGCAGAAATCGACCGACTTGTTCAGAAGGGAGTTTTGAAACCAGTGGATTGTTGTGCGTGGGCTACCCCTGTGATGCGTGTGTTCAAGCCAAACTGTGATGTTGGTACTGATGATACACAATAGGATATAGTGTACCATCCAGTACCAATGACAGAATATTTAGCAAATTAGCTGGCTGTGGTACCTTTTGTATTATTGATTTAAGTGATGCTTTTCTGAAAAATAGAAGAAGGTGCAGTGGCTCTCTTAACCATTAATACCTGTAAGGGCCTATTTCACATCCAAAACCTTCCATTTGGCCTCGCAAAGGTGCCTAGCATTTTCCAAATGCACCTGGAATATGTAGTTACGAATATCCCTAGGGCAAATCCATTTCTAGCGATGTCCTTGCTGCTGGAAAATAACAGGAGCACGATAAAACATTAGCTCAGGTTTGCAAAACTTTGTAATCAAGCAGCAATCAATTGAAAAATGCTAATGTGAACTCAACCGACCTAAAATAAATTATCTGGGATTTTCGACTAGATAAAAACGGTGTTTCAAATTAGCCCGAAGTTCTGAATGCTATAAAGATATTCTCTAAACCAACAAACGGTCAAGAATTGAAGTGTTATTTAGGCTTTATGAACCAGTATGGCAAATTTATTCCTCATTTTACAATTATACTGACTCCAATAAATAACCTCTTTAGTCCAAAAGCAGCTTGGAATTGGAGCAAAGAATTTTCAGAGCCTATGAAAATGCTTAGGCAGTTTCTAGGGCATTACGACCCAAAGTTTCCTTTCAAGTGCGTATGAGATGCATTGGCAGTAGGCTTTGATGTGCTTATCTTGCATTAAATGCCAAATGGAGAAGATAGGCCTATAGCTTTTGTTCTTGGGCACTAAGCAAAGCTGAACTTAAGCTATGCTCAATTCGATAGAGAGGTGCTATCTATGCATTATCTCGCCATTGGGGTAAAACGCTTCCACCAGTATTTGTTTGGTCGGAAGTTTGTACTATACATGGACCAAAAGGCTATGTTATGTGTATTTGAGCAAGGTTTCTATTCCTGTAATGGAGTCACTAACATATAGCAATGGTCCCTATTCATCAGACTTTGATGTACAACACATCCCCAGTGAAGAAAACCTGACTTCAGATTTTATCTCGCATACCAATGCCGTATGAAACTTTTTCCAAGCGACCCCTGGTTGGAAACTTGGAAAAACAGACTAGAAAAACACACATGAAAAGATAGGTTGCTAGCAACAGGCTAACGATATACTGTTGATGGTAGGCCAAACAAAAGTGAAAAGGAGGATTACAAGCTCTATTTCTTATGATGCCATGAGTTATCTCTAGACATTAACGCTATCTTCTGGGGCATGATTATTCATTCCTGTAAATCTACCACCACAGGTTTTAGAGGAGCTACACATTGGACGCAATGGCATCAAGATTAAAGGCGCTTGCTTGCTCACGTATCTCGTAACATCAAATTGATAGTGCACTCGAGAATCTGGTGAAAAAGGTGAGCCCTCTCAGGTAAACAAAGATACTGGCGTTTAGCGGAAAGACAAGTTTGGGAATGTCAATTAGATATTTGTGGCCCATTCCACGGCAGAATGTCTTTATGAACATTCGAAATTCCCGTTTGTGTACGTTATGAAATCCACTACTAGCAGTGCTGTAACTGTATCTAAGTGATTTATTTTCACCTATGGGTTGTGTAAAAAACTCGTGAGCAATAACTGACCACAGCTGGCTAGTACTGAATTTGAAAATTTGTAAAGAAATGTAGAATTTGAAATCTAACTCTCACTCCTGACAAGCAAATGTGAAACAGTGCTGCAGAAAATTTAGTAGGATCCGTAAGACGTAGCATGAAAGCGAGTAATTTGCAAGGTTTATCTATTGATATAGCGTTAGCGAATTTCCTTAAGCAAGGAAAAAATATTCAGCATTTCACAATGCAAATAACACCATCAAAATCGTTCCATAATAATGACAATAATAACAATTTTGTCACGGTAGCAACAGGTCTGGCAAGGACCCTAAGATTGCTAACAGCCAACCTTAATTAAAAACAGAAGTCATTCAAAAATAATGATACAGATTGGCCAAGAGAAGGTGAGGCCATCAACTAAAGATCAAAGAAGTCTAAATCAGGAGAGGCAATTAAAATTCACTTTTCATAAAAGCAAACTCACCTTCGCAAATAGTGACCTGGTTTATTGCACTGATAACCAGCCAAATTCAGCATTGGGTTGCAGGTAGAACTGTGTCGAGGTTTAGTGACTACGGTAACGCCGTATCCAAAAAAACAGGGAAGTTTGGTGGAAATCTTACAGCTGCATAGTAGAATTGCTGAAGACCATAACCAGTATTATTGCAATCACTTGTTGCAAATTGGCGTGACAATCCATCATTTCTGTCGCAAGTGGGCATGCCTGCTCAGGGTGGATATGACGCGAGTCACCCTCTGAATGTGATGCCCCACTGACTGGGTCTTTTCTCCGTGTCAGGTAAATATGCATCGTTGTCATGGTAACTGTAGCACAAGGAACAGTGGAGAGAGCTTGCATTGCATATCTGCATACTTTGAAAAATCACAATACATGTGTCTGTTGCATGCGCTCGTCGCAACATGATGTCGCCAGATAGTGTTAAGTTCAGTTAACGATGTTCTATGGTGGCCATCCCTGTTCGATGAAACAATTTAAGTCTAGCACGATATTGATAAACATAAAACCACAATGCCTGGACATTCGACAGTTTTCACGTTTACAACAAACAGCAAGTTAAACTCTAATGTCACCATACGTCAGTTGCCTGGCTGAGCGACAGTCGTTCTTTGTTGACCTTAAACACTGACGGAAGCAGTAGATCACTGGTTTGAGTTTTTCATTTGTAGCAACAAAAGAAGCTGTGACGAAGTCGGAGATGTAACACAATCAATAGGGCCAAGCCTTTAGGCAGTCGTCAACGTGTTTACCGGTCATTGCATTGTATACACCACGTAAAACACCTGATCGAATTAAATGGCATAAAGTTCCAAATAATTTTACATCACCTATTTTTGCGACTTTTGAAGAGTTTCCTCCATTAGTTACTCCTCCAGAATTCACCCCTCTCAAGTAGACTGATGTATGTCATCTGGGTGTCATATGTCTCAAACAATGTCTTCGTCGTCTAGAGTTTTGTTTCCCACTGGTTTTGTCTAAAGGAGGGATGCCTCGCTTTTGAGTCCTACCTGGTAGGGGGAGGATCCACGCCATTGCCTCGAAAATTTTCTATGGTTATTAAAAACTGACAAATAAGTTCCCTTTAAGTTTTTTGGGGGAGTTATTTGAGGTTTTGGGCAGCCACCTTTCTTTCTACTCCTTATAATTTAAAGTTTGTTGTGTGGGTGTGAAAATGTTAGACTTTTTTCTGGCATTGGCGTTTTTTCCCCAACACTGAAGGTGGTAACTAAAGGTGGTTTGGTAGTAATTTGAATCTGGGGAAATTTCTTCAAAACATTTAAGAATATTAATATTTTAATGACAGAGCTAAAATTCGTGCTAGAAGGTGTAAATAGACGTGCTGTAAATAAACATTTCGTGGTTGTAAATATTGATATATTATATATACAAGAAAAATGTACCCAGTGATGAAGTGTTGTGTATTACATCATATTGCTCCTGGCATCTCATTCGATTTCATACTGCACCTGTTTTTATGTTTTATCATCAAATATCATGGACGATGCATGATATTTTAAATTAAATTGCAGCTTTTCCTGAATGGTAGTAACATGGCCCATTTTAATTTAGTCTACTCTAGACAAAGGGTGTTTTAAATGTAGCAACTTAAAAGTGAAAAGAATAGATTAAAATTTATTGCAAACAATCCAATCCAACTATAGGCAGCACGTCCTTCATCATTTTGAGTTAGAGCCTGATGAAGTGACAAAAAATTGAATGTTTATGTTACAATATGTGACGAGGATACCGCTCATTGTGTGACTAGTTTATTTATCTGTACATTGAAATGTGAGAAAAATGCGAATATTTAATAACAAAATTTATTTTCATGTTAACTTGTAAGTTTTTTTTTATTATTTGAATTATTAATAAATTGCAAGAAACTGCTATTTAGCATATACAGTAAAATGTAACTAAAACTAGAATAAAAGTGACAATTAAATGATGTCAGGACTGTGTTTCTTTATTATGTTTTTATCGGATTTCATGCATAATTCCATTTCTACAGGAAAACACGATTTCAAGAGAAATAAGCTGCCCTATAATTTCTGGTATCTTTCAGTGTTCCTTTCAGGCAAGGAATTTTAGATCGGATACAAGAGCTGGACTCATGTTTTGGAGTAGAAGTGCGTATCGTATTTCCTTTATCATTAAAGAGGTATGTATTACAGCACAAATTCGTTAAAATAGCTGAAATTACGAACATTTGTGTTTCAGAATTCAAATGAGAAATTGTATGGTAGTTATGACAAGCACTGCACTTTTTAGCTTCACTTGTTAATTAAAGTTATGGCATAATCCAACAGGATTGAATGATTAAATTGGAGTGTTTCTCACTTGTGGGTTTTCATTCTTCATATCACAAAACAAAACAAAATTATTGTGAGGCATTAGATAATCAACAAATAGCTGATGATGTGAAAAGTGTTTCTTTTGTGCATCATTTTATATTAAAGAATAAAGGTGTTATAAAGTAAATAAAATGTTTTATTTTTTCTTCAAATGTTTTTATATTAATAGCCTTAATATCAAACTAAACATATGAATGCATTTTTGTTCCCTCGAATTCAATCCACTGGTGAAAAATAAATTGGGAATTGGCTAATCATCACTTTTGTAGATTACAATTGTAAACTCATTAAATAGCTACATAAGGCAAAAGTAATACAAGTAGTTATTATTACAAATTTTAACATTATTTCTTTTGGCAGTAATTAAAGGAACACTATCTTTTGGTGGTTTGGCTAAAATCCTAGATAAAAAATAGATTTGTGGCAGTTACGCTGATATCTAAAAAGGCTTGCAATTCAGATAAATAACGTGATTGGAGGAGCGAGCGAGCGAAGCGTAGGCTATAACGGATACCAAATTGCAAAATGTTGGTTGGTTGGTCCGTTGGTAGGTTGGTCCGTGGTCAGTTGGTTGCACTTTTTTAGTCTGGGTGGAGCCCAAACGAAAGGTCGGATTGACATGAAATTTCGCACAACGCTTTATACCCCCAAAAGTATTGCTGAGCCAAAATTTGACGTAAATCGGACAATTATTACTGTAGAAATTTTAAAATTTTCGAATTTATATCTAACACTCACCATTGTAAATTTGGAGTCGTGAAAAGTTAATGAATTCCGACGAAGCATACACCATGCTAATGGTAGTCAAGTGAACTTTAAAAAACACGGTAAATTAAATTTTGGTTGCTTCCTTCTAGCTAATAATCTTTTTCGACGTAACTCAACGAAATAATAACATTTGATGCTTCCATTTAACCACTACAGTAACAAACGCAACCATAAAAACAAAAGGATTCCATTAACGACACGTTAGTTTCATTTGAAAACAGAATGCTTTGAAGATTATTCAATTTAACATGGCAACGAAAGTGGCGTCAACACTAGCGTTGGGAATCCCGAATATGAAACCTGAAATCGTTGTATCAAGGCCAAGTGGTATTATAAAACGATATTGACATCAGACGAAACATGAAAGCAAGAAACACGAAACAATAATACGCCCGTCTCTCTCAATTCCTGGTTGCCACGGTAACGTGAACTCGAAACCAAAACCGTGTTGCATCGCATAAAGGAATAGGCTTAATATCGAACCACTGTTGTAAGCTGCTACTAACGAAAGTAAATCGGAGATAAATATTAGGCCTAAACACTAAAAATTAGGCCTAAAACCTAAAACTACGTTTAAAAGCTAAAACATTTTAAACCTAAATTGTGGTGGTTATTTTTTTCAGATTATATAATAGAGATCGCTGTTGCAGTCATAGAGTTAGGAATAATATATTATCTTGCATTGCGTGATAGAGGTGTGCCAGCTTAACATTTTCGTTGGTGGCGGTGTCAAATATTATACCAAAGCAGTATTATGAACCTTTTGAATCTTCTGACTATTGTTAAAAACTATCGTACTGATGATTGTTTGGCTTGTAGTTAAATGCCTTATTACATGCTGTTTTATTTTTACTCGCGGTGATGGCCCACGTCTTCAGTGTTGGCTGCGAAAAGGAGGCTACAAATAACTAAACAAAACTAAATGCTGGAGCAAACGAAAGCTTGTTAACGTAAATTTGACACCTAACATAGGCCTACATTAAAAAAAAGGCTAAAATAAGAAAAAGGACAGCAAAGAACAGCAGTACGTCACACCAAAAGGCAAACAGCCTAACAAAGCCCATTAAGTATTGCACCCAGATTTTTAAGAATTATTAACAAATGGGGTATCATCATTAAAATAAAAACTAAATATAAATTTGAAATGAAGATCCATTCGCTCCGCCTACAATAGGCCCAAAGCCTGTTTCCTAGTATATATTAGGTAAATTGACTTTTTCACAAAACCTTGAATGCTTGTATATTTGGTGCTTTCCGTTTTAGTTTCAGTTTGTTAACAGAACCTCAAAACCGTGTGTTGATGACATCAGCTACATTACATGCCATGAAAACTGTCTCGTTAAAAAGTATACAGAGACTCAAAGCTGCAGGTAAGGTAATTTTGAAATATTTTATTGTGCATCATAACAAAAAAATATTAAATAGCTTTCATATGCAGTGAAACGTGAAATAGAATTGTCTTTATTTTATCTGATAACAAATGACTTTATCTGACGACCAGTACATCACTATGAATATAATAGCAATTTGATCTTCATACATCTGCCGAGACCATTCACATATTCAAGCTTTAGTTTCCATTGGGGGTTTTCATGGAACTAACTCAAATGCTCATTTAGGGGTTACCTACATATTAATGGGGGGGGGGAATTGAGGCTTAATGGCGCGTCGACAGCTTGGTCATTAGCGCCAACCTCAGTCACAGTGCAGTGGTCCGGGTTGCCACTGCACCACACATTACAGAGATATTACCCAAACCCCTATTCTAAATCCTGTCATACATCTGTACCTCCTGCAAAAATTGAAAAACACCGGACAGGAGGACAGACTTATCGCCCAATTGACGCGCAATGTCATGCGGAAGATGGAACCGACGACGAACACCATCAAGATGGCGACAATCAACAAGTAAGTGCCGGAAGCAATGATATTAATGGAAGCAATGATATTAATGGAAGCAATGATATTAATGGAAGCAATGATTCTACAGCTTACAAACCTTACTACAATTATTGAATGGTAACATAGCAGGAGGAATAATGTGGTCATTTACTTCCAAGAATCAAAAATATGGCTCTCCTGGGATTGCCATTAAACGTTTTGTAGTGAGTAATCAGTCAGCTGATAGGTGAAGTACCCAACACGCCAATAACTGCAGATTTTAGGATTAATCTGCTTCATGAAAAATTTAATTGATTCCCTTTAAGTGGGAAAAACAAAATACAATTTATGAAGAAGCTATATAAATATGGGAACTCAAAACTTCTAAGAAAAATGAACTCGAAGGGGAGATTTGTACTTAAGTGCTTAATTCACAGGATTAAGCTATTGACACACACAATCACCACTGTATTCGAAGCAGCGAGAGACGAAGAAAAAGAGGAGAAATTATGTGTGTTTATATCTTTATTTTTCTACCTCACTCGAGGGAAAGTGGGAGGAAAAAATAGGAAGGAACCGAGACACAGCAAGGGAGAGAGGATAGAGCCAGTGAGAGAGAGAAACCATGAGAGAGAGAAAACGATTAAGAGAGAAAGTCATAGAAGGGGAAAGAGAGCAGAACAGAGAGCAGGATGATCTTGTTATTATCAGTCCAACTATGAGTTGGAGAGTCCACCTATATGGTTAGGTTCTGGATCGAAAATTCTAGCAAAGAATATAATGGCCGTTCCACTCTTGAAAGTAACTTTCCAAAACAGGCTGGTTTCACTGGTGATGTCATATAAGTTGCTGTGGGCAACTGAACGTAACTGTTTTGGATACTCATTTCTCACATGCCCATACATTTTCATATATATTAAAATTGAAGATTGAAACCTGTAACTTTAGGTGTTATTTTGTATTCGGTCTTGCACTGTGCACTCCAACATGTGACTGCACCAGAAAAGTCTTACTTCATATCCACGACATGCACATTCAACAATATGCTTTTAGTCAGTACAACCACTTTTTGGCATTTCCAAATCAGATTTCCAGTCTGAAATAATGTCCACACACACTCCAGTGGATCACCAGTCACTAACGCGAGAAGCACCCAAGCAACAACACGGTCAATGGCTTCTAATTCTGCTTCAAAGACAGTACATCCAGCTGGTAGTCGAACTCTCAAAGAGCTTCTCCGAATCTACTTATCATAAATCACAATCGCCAGTCCCACTCTTCCAATACGACCAGATCAATCTGTAAAAATTTGAAAATCACTACGTCTCTCATATCCGGACTGAAGTCGAACAGGCAAATAAGTTCAATCAATCAATGTTTCGGTGATACAGGCAAGACTTGGCATCCACTCTTGATGGCCTCAAAATGACTAAATTTTGTGTGAGCTTGCAAGTGTACAGGAACAAATCCAGCAATAAGATACAGACCGTCATTGGGTGAGGTTCGATATGCTCGGCATATTGAAAGTAAAATAGACGAGCTATAAAACCAAGCTATTTTAAAAGCCAGGTGCCATTACCACAAGCTCCCCTAATCTCAGCTGAATAATGGCTCCTCGGCAAAACAGCATGAGTAAAAAGTATGGGCAGAATGTTAGAACGGACACCCCAGTTCGTAGAAACAACATATTTCAACTTGTTTGAGACATTTAATACTATACCAAAAAATATTTGTAGAATGTTCAACAAACAGAAGTCCAGAGTCCATCGAAGTTCCAATACATTTCATTGCGGAAACAACTTCCAAAGTAACACCACCAAATCTTAACACAGGAAAATGAACAACTCTTGCAATAGAGAAGAACATATATTTAATCTTTTCATAATACAGATAAGCTTGTTCTCCAATGCCTAGTCATTAAGAATAAGGGACACCTTTATCCAAAATCTTTCTAGTCTAGCTAGCATAATAGAAGTCAGTTTAATCATTGTATCATCAGCAACTGCCTGCACGAAGAAAAACTCAGCTCGTGGGTCATCAGACAAGGTTTCCGGCAGAGCTCTGCCGTGCACCAAGGCTGAGTCCACTTCCAGGACGAGGACCAACTGCCTTCAGGGGGAGTAGATAGGGAGAGTAAAAGTGGTAACGATGCACGCAGCCAAAGGCCATGGCACCAGAGACCCCTGATGCAAGCACCAGGGGGAGAAAAGGAGGCAAGCAAAACCACAGTCGAGGAAACTCTTCCCCAATGCCACAAAACTCCTCAAAAAGTGAGTAAGAAGGCCAAAACCACAAACACGAATCGTAAATTAGGAATGAAAAAATAAAGCAATTAAGGCAAGGCCCCAAAATAGTAACACAATCTAATGAAAAACAATTAAACCAACAGTTAGTAGTTAAACCAGTTCAACCAGTAAATAATGCTCACAGAGCATATTCAAAAAGTCAAATAATGAATCAATAAACCAAACAGTTAAATTAAATTCGGTTATATAGAATCAATTTTAAAACACCCGACATGGGCAAAACGGACAGACAAAGAATATTTTGTGTTCCTTTACGGATAGCGATACCATGCTATGCCAGCTACTCTAGACAAAGTCATGGTCTCTACAGTTTTTGGTGCATAGTTGTATAAATTCTTCTCTGTATTCTTTCAGTCAAGAGTTCAAAGATTCTCAGTTAAATTTCTCAGGCTGCAAAATTCACCGTTGTCAGTCAAGGTGCGAGAACGAGTCAGAATAGATATCTACTTGTTCATAATCTCCAAAGAAGTCCAAACAGTACCTAATTGCAATTGTAATCGCCCAAACCTCAGCCTGTCTCTGAAAAGAACAACAAAAGCACATCTAGTAGAATTGTCTATTTTGGAGCCATCACTAAATATGCAAATTTCAGCTGTATCATTCTCATCATAGGTACCAATCACTGCAGGACTGCAGCAAGCAGGATGTGGAAAAACTGTT
>JAHWFP010217122.1:0-39022 GCA_023313725.1 Lithobius niger | reverse complement strand
TAAATGTTAAATGTATTATTGCAGCCGCAGAAATACCGTTGTTGAGGTCAAAGTTTTCATAGTTGCTAAAATCGTCACCTTAGTAAAATAAAAACATTGAAGACGTAATAAACATGTAAACTAGCACAGCACTAAGCTAGTCGGCTTTATGCCTGGAAATAAATTCAAGAAGTACAAATGAATATTTACATGTTTGTTCTTCGGAAAATGGCGACGGAAATTGCGTGTGTCGGCGCTCAGTTTGAGCACTTTTCAAATTGAGTTGTAGACCAAAGTATGGCGAATTTTGGAGTTCTGTTTTCGTAGGATTACAGAAAAAGTTCGGGTTTATTAAGAGCAGCAAACAGGAGTCGATGAAGTCCATTTTCCTGGGAGATATGAATTTTTAAACTTGGAGGTGAAAAATAGGCCTAGCGCCTTTTGGCGCTAAGAAAAAAAAAGTGTCCCCGAGTTGTTGATGGTTGGTGTCGGGTCTCCTAACCAATCGACAGGAATTTTAGGCCTCATGCCGTTACAACATTAACGCTAGCAGCGTTTAGCCTTGCTAATTCAAGCTGCAAATTAAGCTTAGCCACTTCTTGGGCGTTAGCACTATCTTTGATAGCGGCTTCTTGCTCGCGTAACTGAGCTTCAAGGTCACGTTTTTGTGATTCTAAAAGGACTTCTTTATCTTTAAGTTCTAGTTCGTGAGCTCTACGTTTATCTACGTCAGCCATTTCTAAGACCTTTAAACCTTAATTCTTCAGCCTTTAAAGAAAGTTCACGTTCTTTAGCTGGTAATTCATTTTTATTTTTTGAAAAATAACAGCCTCTCTTTTTTCTACAGCGCCAGCTAATTCGTTAAAGAGGTCAGTTAAGATAAGACGGTTGTCGTCCAAGCATTTTTTAGTACTTCGACTGTTTGATGTCGTCAAAATCCATTTCAGACATTTTTGGGTTTTAACGTTAAACTTTTCAAAATACAGCTTGTATAGTTGAAACAAAATTAAAATGCAGCCGCATAAATAATTTCTACGTTAATTCATGAGCAAATACGTTAAAGCAATATTTAGAAGCACTTTCCCAAATCCAGTAAGTTTGCACATAAAAATACACTTTTAAAACCACTAGCACATTCTGGTGTATGAATAATTAACAAACCCTAAAGAATTATAACTACAACACTCGGCTTGGCGGCCTTAAGCATATCAAATGTGTACTTACCCTTTTACGCAATCACTGTGTGGTCAGTCAATTCCACATCCACTGGAAACTGAAGATGGCTGGCACACACACATTTGGAAGTTGAAACGTCCGGTTTGTTGGGGTCTCACTTCGGTTTACTTTTGGGCTTGTTGTAGGTCCAAAGAATTCTGAATGGCTGTACAGGAGCGACGTATCCGTTACTGGCCGACTTCTCAGGATGCGGGATGATGGGGACATCAAACGGCAGGGCAGGTTTCCACTCTCAGTGAAGTGGGGGTTCTAACTTCTCGGCTCCTGGAGTTGATTTTAGCTACTGGGGCTGAGACTTTGCACGGATGGTGTCTGCAGTGCTGACATCTTTTTCTTGTACTATGTTAACGTTAGTACAGGCATCTACTTCGTGACTGTAGTGTTGGAGTCAATGACATCTGGTTCGAAGTGTTTTTCTTCTCACACAAATGAGTATTGTAGCATGGCTGAGGGGAAACGCTTAACACTTTAAGGGAACAGCACCTGTTCATCCCACCACTGCCACCATTTGTAATGGCGGATGCTACGACGGACTAGGTGCTTGTAACATCCCCTTAGATGACTTCGGTTTCGCAAGTTATTACTTCGGGTGGACTGTTTGACTTTTGTCGGTGAAAACAGCACAGTTATGCCACATTACCAGTATGGGGAATGGAGCGTCTATGTCCTAACTACGGAATAGGTCTAACCTGTAATAACTATCTGGTTTAAAGCTGCCACCACCGGTGGATACACGATAAAAGCTACTGGGGTTAAAGTAAAATGGGCTTATAATTTATTTAACACTTAGCAATTAATTTTCTCTAGGAAACGAACCTGAAGTTTAAAACTCTTGGTTTTATTTTAAAACAACAGGAAAATATAAAAAGGGCACTTTTACAAATTTAAGTTTATTAGTTTTTACAGAAAGCTTTGGATAAAAGAAACAAGTTGGAATTTCAATTAAATTCACATGGTTTGAGAACTAGCTCAGTTAAATTCCAAACAACAAATTTTCAAGTAGAAAAAGCACTAATTTACAACCGCATCCGCTAAGTTACAAATTAAGACCAGACAGAAAAATCTCTCGCAAAAGATTCCCGAATCCTCAAGGGCCACTGTCTGCCGTTACATTAAAACTGCATTTAAGATAAACAAGAAAAAAACCTGGTTGTTAGTAAGGGAACCAACCTTAAGTTATGGAAGGCAGGGACCAGAAATTCCTGGATATTTTTATAGTTAAAAAAAAAAAACTTTAAAAGTGTAAACTTGCTTTTAATTTGAAACTAATGTAACTGTTTATTTTTTGTATAATGTTATAAAACCTACGAGTTTTTTTTAATTTAAAACCCGAGTTTCCCGATTATTAGCTAGAGTTAAGATAAACTATTTTAGACTCCAGTAGCTAGTAAATAAGCCCCACCATGTCTGAGTTACCATGTCTGAGTTTATAAAGTTACCCCTTTGTTTAGGTGCTAAAGTTGAGCGGTAACGTACGTGAACAGCCAAACTAACAATTCAATTCAAAATTAATAAGTAGTCTCGATTTATTTTAATAATCAGTTTACATCTGAACCTGCTTTTAGGCCTTCAGCGCGAGTCGAATTACTGTCCTTTTCATTTGCTCAAGTTATCTTGGAATGGTGGGGAACAATTTTGCTAGTAATCGTCTAGGATCTTTTACATGCCACAATCGACAAGAGTACGAGTGCATTTTTGGAGCCCTTCTCTTCCCGGGATGTCAAAAACATCTGTTACATGAATTACGTACATCAGTAAACGGGCCCGATATACACTAATTAGCTGAAGATTAAATAAACCACAGACGTGCATACATCACATTGTGAAAATTTGCGTATTAAAATGCATCGAATTGCGTGCATAAATGCATTCTCTGGTTTTATTACAAAGAAACAGATTGTATCGCCAATGTTGCTGACAGAATAATAACGAAAAATGTTAATGCCGCTCCACGAAAGGTGATTGGTGTCTGTGCTATGCAGAGCTTTTAGTAGGGAAGAATAATTGTAATAAGAAAAACGCAACACTCCGACTTTCCTGGTTTTTTTTAATAAATTAATTCGGAAAACAAATTAATTATTGCAGGACTCCATGTTTGTAAAAAAACAAATCGATGGCTTCAGTTTTTCAATTATTCTCTCATGAGAACCAAGATGTGACAAGTATTTTTGCTAAGGACTAATATTTTTACACAAATACTCTACAATTTAAAACGTTTGGCCGTTGTTATGATTATTAAAGCATAAAAAAAGCTAAGGTTAAAACAAGTATTTTCCCCGACGATTTTGACTTGGTATAGAACGTTTTGAACTACCATGAAAACAATTGTTTGTTGCTGCTTTAGCCTATAACTCCAGTTAATTAAAAAATAAAAACGTGTTCTTACTTTGTTTTCTTGCCGAAGCCGTACTCAGTCAATCATCGGTCCCTGCTTTTACCTTCCATCAACCGCACAAAGCAGGTCGAGACAGCAAATAATGCTAACAAACACCGCACACGTGACAATGGTTGTCAAAGCCCAAGGGAAGTGAAGGGGTGTGCATCTGACCCCCATCTTTCCCAAGGTATATCTTCCTGTTCCAGGAAATATGCAACACCTGGGAGTGGACATTGAAAGCAACGATCTGCCGAGGAAAACGGGGGAGCCCATGAGGCAAGGGGGCCCATCGGCCAGTGGCCGATGGGCCGATCCGGCCCTGCAGAAGCACAGACTTCGATGGTAGGGTCCTGATTATTGCTAGCTTGACTCAATGTGAAAGAGTAGATTTGATCTTGTGCAAGATGCCTTGAAACATAATCTTAAAGTAGACTAAGACTGAAATTTGTGAGAGTACATTTTCTGACTTAGAGGAGTTGAGGTGCCTCCACAAAACTATTTCTATTCGAAATTGTAGTGTGAATTTTTAAATGCAAATTCGATGCCGATAATTTTTGTAAAATTACTTGTGTGCTTTTATTCAAAGCAATTTTGTAGACTAGTTGCCAATGTAAAGTGTTTCTTTCTCCCTGTTTATTAAAACCAAGAGTTTTAAACTCAGTTTGCATCTAGAGAGATTTAATTTGCTAGTGTTTTAACTAAATATAAACCATTTTTACTTAAAGCCTTAGGTTAGCAATTAAACCACCCACCTGAACCACCCACCTGAACCACCCACCTGAACCAACGATTAGATAGTACTAAATTTTAGATAGGATATAGACGCGACGCTCTATTCCTAACCGTGCAGTAGTAACTGGTATGCTAGTTTTTCCTCCGCAAAAGTAAAAACGGCCACCCGAAGTACTTCTAAATTTTCCCAGACCACACCAGATGTCGGTGCAGAACAGTAGGCACCTCAAGGACCTGTGAGCACCGCTACATCCCCCAAAAATATAAAAGGGCGATTTTAATTTTTGCAAAACCAGTGTTCTTTTTAACTATGTAAAAACGATCCTGGGATAGGACTAAGTATCCCCTGGAGGTGTATTTCCTCAAAAACCTGGAGATATTTTTTCTCAACCGGAGGTGTATTTCCTCAAAAACTTGATACATTTATACCGCGTATTCTTGCAAATTTTGTTTACAGTGCTTGGCAGTTTAAGTTTTTGCATATCTTGTGTGCACTAACCCATTCTGTTTTAGCTTCTATTGTGGAATTCAACAAGAAACCCAAATAGAATCTCCTTGGTGGGGAGCTGTAAAGAAGGCTGAGTTCTTCACCCGATTTGAGAGTAGACCCTAACTCAAAAGATCAAAAACCTGAGGGTAAAATTTCGTTTACGGCAACGAACAATATTTTTTCTCGGCGCTGCGGTACCGTGAAAACCCCAACTTCAACAACCTGTAACTTCACGAAAAATGGTCCGATCCGCCTCAACTTTGAAGCTCTTAATAGCCATGAACTTTATCTGTATTCCCCTGGAAACAGATCCCGAAAATTCCAGCTAGAACATTTTCTACAGCCATTTGAAAAACGCACGAAACCGAGGTGCCATTTTTCAAACTTATAAAATTGTATTTACTTTGTATTTTTTCACTTAGGCATAAAGCCAAAGACATTAGTTTAGTGTTTGATAGGAGGGGCTTCCTCTACGAAGGTACTTAACCTCAGTTACATGTACATACACACTTTGTTTTGATATTTCTTAAGTAGATTTAAGGTGACGATCTAAGATGCACTTGAGAAATGACCGACATGCAAAAACCCAATTTTGCAGCTGCAAATATTATTTAAACTATTTAAAATGCGTTTTAGCATTAGCTGGTAACTTAACCTTTTATTTTTATAATAATCTTTTAACGACATCTTTTGCTATCACCACTACCGGAGCTTAGGCAACATGTTGATACCAAAAACCACCGGACACGTTTTTTTTATGTAACTTAGTTGTTCCTTGGAAATCGACTTGGCTACCCAATTCCCAAAGCAAAACCTGGCTTCCTTCGATTAAAAACAGTATTTATTGAGATCTTTCCTTCAATAGTCGCGATGCATAACATCGTGGTTCAATAAGAAAACAATCATTAATAATTAAAGGCCTTTTCACGTTCCAAACAATGAGTTTAACTCTGGCCTATCTCTACTCCTTCAGTCACACAGTTGTTCCTTCAAACGGCTCCAAGCAAAAACCCTTTGCTCAGCCGACTTTTCCATTGTTCTCCAAGCCCTCCACCAATCAGACCCCCGTAGCTCTTCTGCCCGTCCGCGCTAGTGGCAGTCAAAATCCGGCCTCTAGAATAAAAAGCCCCAGCTCCCCTCACTCCTCAGCACACGCTCAACAGATCTCAAAGCCAGAGGTAGCTACGCCAGTCGGTATATGAGATGTCCCGTCCGAATGTTGCCATGCCGGGCAAAGGTAGTGGTTCGTATCAGACTAGTGTTAGTTTAGAAAATTTAATTTTGGAAACCCCATTCGAAATGTTAGTTTTAAACTTAACCTAACCTTAAGCTTTGAGAATTATGGGAGGTGACGCCATTATCGGCATTCTTGGTCCCCCACCCCCATAACGTCAGGGTTCACGGTCCTTCCTAAAACCCAGCTTTGTTTTCCTTGTTTATTATTATGAACTTAATCTAAACACTAAATCTGAGGAGATGACTTATTTGCTGAAGCCGCGTACTTCAATGGTGGATACCCAAATAATATGGATCTAACAGATTTGTAGATTTGATTCTAGGTCGGACTTAGAAAACATAGTCTTAGACTATTTTATGTAATTCCCGCGGTGTGCACTTAATAGATTTATTGCAAGTAATTCCCGCGGTTTGCTTGTAATAACGGGTTCCCGAGGTCCCACAAACATTTTCTAATCGAAATTGTAGTTTTACTCTTTGCATCGCATGTAAAGTTTGAGTTGAATTTTAAATGTAAATTCTTGTTGATTTTTTTATTGTAAAAATCGCCGTGCTTTTATTTAAAGCTTTCTTGTTTGACACTAGTTGAAACGAAATGTAATTGTTGTTTATATTTCTTGCATTTTAATAAAACCTAGAGTTTTTAAAACGCCAGTCATTCTACTAGTGAAATTAATTGCTAGAGCTAATTATTTAAGAAAACCACTTGATAGTTAAACTCAGGGCTGCAATTAACAACACCCACCTGGTGGCAGCGAATACCCCTCTTTAAAGTTGTCTAGTTAGCCTACAGTTAGGACCAATGACTCTGTTACCCATGCTGGGTCAGTAGTACATGTGTGCTGTTTCCTGAAAAGTAAAAACCGCCACCCAAACTAGAAATTTAAAGGTCAAAACCACATCGATGTTGGCGAGGCTACAAGCACCTTGAGAATCGTAGCTTCGGCCGCTACAAGCCACAAGTTAATTTTACGTTAAAGTTTAAGCAGAGCACATTATTTAAAACATTTCTCTCCCAAATCCTGTAAGACATACAATTAATACACTTTTAAGAACCTGTAACGACGGACGCTACCACGGCAGAGGTGCTTGTAGCAAACCCGACATCTTGGTTGACTTTCGCTTTTCAGTTACTACTTTGGCTGTCTATTTTCGACTTTGGTAATACTAGCACAGCCGGGCTACAGTCCCGGCATGGGGAATGAAGCGTCAGGGTCCTAACGTTTTAGTTTAAACAAGTAATAATCTAATTGGTCTGCGCTGCCACCAACGGTGGATTCATGCAATTAACTGCAAGGGGGGGGGGGGGGTAAAATAAGAATGGGCTACATGTTATTTTAACTACTGACAATTAATTCTTTAGCGAACGAAATTGAGGTTTAAAACTCTTGGTTTTATTATAAACAACAATTAAATAAAGTACACTTTACATTAATGTTCACTAGCTTACATGACTGGCTTTGAGAGAAAGCACGTCTCGAATTTACAAGATAGTAATTCAAATTAACGCAAAACTAGACAGTAGTTTTACATAAAATCAAAATTTTCGACTAGAAAATGTTGTCTTTGGGTCCAATCCTGAAGCCCTCTAAACGAACCGCATCCGCTAAGTTACAATTTAGTCTTTGCAGTTTTGTTTCAAAGCGCGTTAGACAAAAGACCAAACCTCCCCTAGTTTTATCCAAAACTCTCTAGATCATAAAAGCCTCGGCTTGATTGAAGTCATGATTCCAGTGAATCCACACAAAGATCAAACCGTCTGCTGTTTAGATTAAAGTTAGATTTAAAATAAACAAGAAAGACGTTGGTTTTTAGGAAGAGAACCACTCTTACGTTATGGAAGGCAGGGGGCCAGAAATGCCGATGGCTTGCCAACCATAATTTTCTCTATGCTAGAAGTTAAGTTTAAGTTAAACTATGAACATACGAACCACTACCATTTTGCCCGGCATGGCAACCTTCGGACGTGACATCTCCACTACCGACCGGCGTGACCCTTCTAGCTTTGAGATCTGTGAGCTGTGCTGAGAAGGGAGGGCTGCTGGAGCTTTTTATGCTGGAGTAGAGGATTCTGGCGACCAAAGCGCAGACGCCGAGGAGAGCTACGCATCTATGATTGGCTGAGGGCCAGGGAAACAATGGAAAGTGGGAGGAGAAGTCGGTTTGGCAAAGGGTTTTGGTGCAGAGCCGTTTGAAGGAACAGGGACATGTAGAGATGGGCCAGATTGAGTTTAACTCAACTTAACATTGGGAAAGGACCTTGAATTAAAAGATTGCTTGTTGGCTTCGTATTTACATGAATATTAATTGGAGTGCATCAAATTAAAGCTTAGTAGGGTGGCTTTTGCAAAGGATAAACCATTGCAGCTAAATTAAACAGGCTTTAATCAAAAACTGCGATGTTACACATCACAACTATAGAAGGTTGGGGGGGGGGACGAAGTGTGTTGCACAGACTTAAAACTTTGGATTCGGATTGCATTGGAGTACAGGTCTTTTCAAAATATTGATTTAATAGAAGGAAAAGCTAGTTGTTTGCATTCGGAAGGCCACAGTCGGAGTTTGGATGGAGATTTTAAATAAACTATTTACATTAAAATTTGTGCCCGTTAAAATTGCCGATGTCTAAAATGGTTCGAGCTAATGATAGTGTCCAAGGGGCAAAATAATAAAATAAAAGATTAAATAAACTAACTTAGTAAAATGCTATAAAGCATTAATTAAATTGGATTTAACTGATGAGAGAGAAAGACAAGAGTTTGATTTAGGTGGACATTTTTCATAGCTGGTGATCAGTCAAGTACAAATAGAAAATATAGTCGAAGGCAGCCCTTCCCAAGTACACAACTAAGCTAGGGTGTTTGGGCTTTCTGCCCTAAAAGAACAATGAAAAATAATTACAAATATACATGAGTGTTTCAAGAATGGCGACCGGAAGTGATGAGCGGTACGGCAGGTTTGGAGTGTTTTTCAAATGGATGTAGTTAATCTTTAGATGGAATTTCGGGATTCTGTTTCCCCAGAATTGTAGCTGGAGTGTAGGGCTATTAAAGGATGCAAAGTTTGGTCGTTAAGCCCATTATTGACGGAGATATGCTTCGGCAAAGACCGCGGAAAAAATAAGAAGAAGAAAAAAGTGTTCGTTGCGAAAACGAAGGTTTTTCGGTAGTCCGACATTATAAACCCCTAGCACTCTGGTGTATGAATAATTAAAAAACAAAGAATTTCAACTACAACACTCGGCGTGGCGGCCTTAAGCATATCTCATATACACTTACCCCTGTACACAATCACTGTGTGGTCAGTCAAGTCTTATCCAAATCCCCACCGGCGATTGAAGATGGCTTGAATACACTTAGAAGTCGAAACGTCTTTGTCGGTGGACTGTCTTGGTAGCCTATTGCGTGGTGTTCCCCCAGCAGAGCAACGACTCTAAACACAGCTTAATGCAAGCATAGGAATGGATGTGTTTATTAGGCATCCAAGCCTTTTATAACAAGGTGTCATGTGACACAGTGATCATGTGTCACATCTATGGTAAGCAGTACCAATCAATGGTTACAGGTTACATGTATGGCACTCCTATTAGTGTATTAATCTAGGATGGGTTAACATAAGGAAATAAGGAATGCTAATTACTGTGGTGCCACAAGTGATAACACCACACTAACGACAGAGAAATAAAAAAACTGAAAAAAATTCCTAACTTCCTGAAACAAAAAGAAACAATTAGATGTATTATTTTTTCTATAACATATATTTCTATTGTAAGTCACTGCCTAGCCTTAAGAATAAGTTTTTAATTTAAGAGAGGAAGAGAGCTATCAATGCGCTTTCACAGTATATTAGCTTGACGTTTTTGAAAGCTATAAAAAAAAAAACTTAAATTAAACACTTGTATAACTTAAGAGAACAAATTTTAAAGAATAGCCAGAGAAACGGTTGTCTATCTTAAATTTAACAGAGTTTACATATTTGACATTTTACTAGCTTTATTTTTAAGATAATTAACAGTGGCAATGTTCAATAATTTTTTAATAATAATGATGCTGCGATTTTGAATTTTGTAGATTTTGAAACTTCAGGTCGAGAATTTTGCTGAATTTAAAAAAAAAATTTTTAAAGACGTTTGCAGCACTTCAGATTAGGAAGCATCATGTGGCTACAGTTTAGTTGAACATCTTACATCTTAACTTGAGTGACTTTACTTTGGCTCCATGCACACACAAGTCGATGTTATGCCATGAAAATAAAAACACATAAGGTTAAAACCAAGGAATCTGTTTTCCTTACAATAACAAGTTACAAACACATGTTTGTCTCACGACGACAATTAAAATTTACCTTGTTAATCCAGGGCACACATAACGATATACTTACATTTTTGCCGGCACGGCACAGTTTAAAAATAACCTTTTATTAGGCTAACGAATAACTAAATTACTACACAACGACGTTACAGTTGCATTAGTGCGCTTTTAATTTACAAGTTCAAACGGTTAGGTGCTTTTTTTTTAGTAGTTTACGACGTCCTAAGTCCAGAGAACGTCGTTTGGTTTCAGTTTCGTAAGCAACCTCTTGAACTGGAGAAATTACTTTCGTTTGGATTTATTTTTTTGAACTGGTTTTGGAGTCTGCTGAATAGTGTCGGACTCTACGACGCTATTATCATTATTAGTTTCCAAATCTTGTCCAAAGAGGGACGATGAGCTGTTGGGCGGAAACAAATCTTTTTCTACGACACATTCATCAGTGACACCGCCTACTGCCACATTGGCGATTGGTTGAAGGGAACGACTGTCATGTTTATGACGTCTGTCTTCTTTTGATTGGCTGGTGCCAGGTTTGGTGCGTGTGGACTCAGGTGACATTGGCTTTGACTTTGCCGGCGACGTAAACAAACTGGAAGGATGGGAACCAATAAATTTCCTCGTACGGTAATTGGGCGTGACAACTACGTGACTTGGATTGGCAGTGGAAGAACGCTTATTTTCAGGGTGATTAACGGGTGGATTATTCATCGCTGAATTCGCTGTTTTTCGTGCTGTATTTGGCAAGTTATCGGGACTTAGCTTAGACAACGGATCGACAGGAATTACCACGTCTACGATGTTAGTGCTTTCTTTTACCCTCATTCGTAAGTGACAGCTTGCCTTACCCACTAGTGTGTTAGCTTGTGTTAGGACATTATAGATTTCATGTGGTAGTACGGCATTTATTATACCGGGTAGCCATAACTTGTCGGACGTGCGGCTGAAGTTACGGTACCACACGGGCGTGTTTAATGTAAACTTAACCAACGTTTTATTTTGCGAACTAGCAATTTGTTTTTGTTGACGCTGTTTCACTTTCGCTATTGGATCCGGAAGCAATAAATCAAGTCGTGACTTAAAAGCACGGTTAAAATAAAGTTTTGCTGCTGTTCCTTGAGTGGTAGTACTTAGCGTAATTCTACTGGATCCTATGTATGCGTTAATACTGTCTTGTATTCCGAGACCATCCCTTCTCGCAGCCTTATAGATTTTCTTAAAGTTCTTGACAAAAACTTCTGCTAGGCCATTTACCCAGGGCGAATAACTAGGCCCTGTTAGGTGACGAACACCCTTGGATTTTAGCCAGTCTTGAAACAAACTCAAGCACCATTGAGGGCCGTTGTCCGTAACAAGTACGTCAATTAATCCGTATTCGGCAACGTGGGTATTCAAAATACCTAATACTTTTTCGGACGTGATGGTTTTCATTTTGTGGACAAATGGGATTTTACTATGGGCGTCAACCATGATTAAAACGTAATTATCCACGTGGCCACAAAAATCTGCGTGAAAACGAGCATTAGGCTTGAGCGGGTACTCCCAGGTGTGTTTAGGACCTGGTGATTGGTTTTCCTTAAACTCTTGGCAGTTTGTACAAGATTTTACCTTACTCTCAATAGCGGGGTCCATAGAAGGCCACCAGATCTTCTCTCGTGCGAGACCTTTTAACTTAACAATTCCTAGATGGGAACTATGTAAGTCTTTAAGCATTTGTTTCTGCAAGGCTGCGGGAATTATGACTCGGAATCCCCAAAATAAAGTATCCGATTCTACAGTTATTTCAGTACACCTAGTAAAGTATGGAAGTAAATCCTGGTCGTCACAATGACTGGGCCAGCCATGGTGAACGTATCTAAATAGAATAGGATTCCTACGACTTTCAGCAACTAACTTTTCTTTTAAAACTGGTAAGTTAGAAATGGTTTCTAGTGCTAATACGTTGTATTGCTCCTCAGCCTGTTCAAATTCCTCAACATTGGGGAGGGGGAGACATGACAACGCATCAGCTGTTACATTTTCCTTTCCAGGAATGTGCTGAAAATCATAAGAATACCCGTTCAGAAGGACTGCCCAACGCTGAACCCTCGCTGCTGCCATTTGGGGAATACTTTTTTTGGGACCAAAAATCCAAAGAAGAGCCTTCTGGTCGGATTGAAGGATGAACTTTTGCCCATAAACGTATTCGTGAAATCTTTTCACCCCCCAAGCTACACTTAAAGCTTCACGGTCAAAATGGCTATAACCTTGTTCTGCCTTTGTTAATTTCCTGGACGCAGAAGGTATTGGTCTGCTCTCACCATTAGGCATTATATGCATCAGGCTAGAACCTATTCCATAAGGACTTGCGTTGCAGACAAGCTTAAGCTTCTTTTTAGGGTCATAATGCACTAGTATCTTAGATTTAACAAAAAGTTCTTTTACTGTGTTTACTGCCTTGTCACAATCTTTTCCCAGATCAATTTAACTTTGGGGCTTAACAGCCTGGTCACTGGAGCAAGAATATGTGCCAAGTTTGGGAGATACTTTGAATAGTGGTTTATGAATCCTAAGAAACTTTGTAACTCCTGTATGTTAGTGGGGTTAGGGGCGTTGGTAATGGCTTCAATAACCTCTGGCAGGGTGTGTAAACCTTCAGCGTTGATTATGTGACCAAGATACTTGAGTTCAGGCCGTGATAACTTTCATTATACAAAGTTTAGCACCCGCATCTTGGAGTGCAGTCAAAAGTTGGTTCAACGATTCGTCATGGGATTGTCCCTTGCCACTGACCAAAATATCGTCATAAAACGGCATGCACTTACGAATTTTGTTAGTGATGTGCGTCATAATGCGCTGGAATATTCCTGGACTTGAGGCAAGGCCTAAAGGCAGTCTAAGCCATCTGAAAAGTCCTAGTGGCGTGTTAATTGTTAAAGCAGCTTGGGACGCCTTATCCAACTCAATTTGCAGGAACGCATCCTTCAAATCTATCAAACTAAAGGTATCACTGCCTGATAACTGACTAAATAACTCTGCGGCTGTGGGAACTGGGTAATGGCCTACCTCTAGCTGAGGATTAACGGTGGTTTTGTAATCCCCTATGACACGTATGTTGGTGTGAGGAATCGGGTGGGAAGGAATTAATCTACGGGCTGGATAATTACCTTCCCTTCTTTCCGTGGATCTTCTCAGTCGGGAAGGATGGCGACGATCGCTTGACGGCGTCACGTTACTGCACTTTTGCAGCGGTGCTGACGATCGGCCACGCAGCTATGGCCGTTCTAGGCCAGTCGTCAGTCCTGGTTAGTCCAAGGCGTAGCACAGTTGCGTTGAGCTAATCTGAGGCCCTATCTGGTTGACTAACCATCTCGTCTCCTCTGGCACACGTCCGTCTTCGCCGAGAGCGGCAGTGGTACCGAGAGCGGCACGACAACACACTGCACGTGTCGCAACAATGTCGTGCCTCACTTCTTTGCAGTCTGGGCACGAACCGCCAAAATGGTTCGCGCCATTTTTCCCAACATAACCCCCACTCGTGGCCAGGCTGCAAAACCTGATTGGTGTCTCACTTCCTAGTGAGTGGTCTGCCTCACTTCTGAGACAGACACCTCTGGAGGTCTTGTCGACCTCTTCATTAGCTTGACCTCTTCGTGAAACTTCTGATCTTGCAGTTTCATCTGAGCCTTCTCCTTAGACGAGGCTTTCGACCATTTGATCATGTAGTCTGTGTGATCAACTTGTGGCACCAGACTTTCGTCACTGCTTCGGGTCCAATCAATCTTCAGTAAGTTGAACCTCTCCGCGAAGTCTGAAGATGAAGCACTCTGCAGCGCAATCTTCCTAGCTTTTTTAGCTTGTGCTTCGCATTGTGCTTCTGCAAGGGCTCTTCGTTGCCTCTTCGCCGACCTAGGCGACAACTTGCATCGAAGCTTAATCTCTTCGGTACTTATACCGTTAGGTCCTTGTTGTACTTTTACAACACCTGTCTGGTTTCCCGGTTCACCACCAGTCTTCGTACTTGAGATGGCTTGTTCATCGTTGGACTTTTCTAACTCTAGGCTTCCAGGAACCTGCTGCACGCCTGCAACTGCTGATTTAGGTGCGCTACTCTTTGTAGGTGAAGTGGCCCGTTCGTCTTCCGCTACTTTCTGGTTGCGGCTTTCACCCACTATCGCTACCTCTGCTTTGTGGAGAACAGGAACATTATCCTTGGGCTGCGTTACGGCATTCTCACTTCTTCCCGACACCTCTTCATGGTCCACCATGATTACTGTTTTGTCACCATCATCGCTGCCAAAAGCTGCTTCTAAATCTTGCCTAAAATCCTCGAATCAACCTCTTCTTTTCGAGCCAATCTCGTCCCATGGTCAATTGCGTTTTGCACTCGTTCCTCTAGAACAGTTTTCTGTTTAACAAATGACCTAGTGGTGGGATCAGTGTTACTAATTGACCTTCCATCTTCCCCCACTATTGGCTCGGACGTTGATTTGTGGGTTTTATTCACTTCAGTCCTCTCTGTTACTGGTGAACTACCTCCTCTCTTAGGCTTCTTATGATTTCTCTTCTTTGGAGTCCTTTGCAATTTAAGTGTGACTACTTTCATGTCCACGTATTTCTGTTTTGCTTTGGGCAGTGATGAGTCTTGTTTAGAAAAAATACTAGTACGTTTACTAGTTCCCTTTTGCTGGCACTCTCTAGTGAAATGTCCCTCTTCTCGGCAGGCAAAACACTTGAGTTTTTCTTTCACTCTCTTGTTGTTTTCTGGCCGTCTGTCACTCGAGTTCTTCTCGTTCGTCAGCCTAACCAATTGCTTATTACCAGCGGGTTTACTCCCCTTCTTCAACCATCTACGACGCCAGTCGTCTTCTAGTAGAAGAGCTCCAACTTCACCAGTCGTGCAGCCTTCGGTTTTCAGGAGTTCATTCTCGTAACTGTCCGACAGTCCTCCCAGCATAAGCATTGCGACAAATTCCTTGGTGATCCAGTTGCATCCTGCACTGGTAGCCAATTACGCTAGCCCTTGAACGTTTTCCAGGTAGTCACGCATGCCTTGTCCCTTCCACATCTTGCACCTTAGCAGACTCTTGAAGGCGAAAAATTTCTTCAATTTATTCATCTCGGCATGTTTGTTTACTTTAAACACGTGACTGTCGTTCGTTTCTTGAGTTGGCGCCATTCCGTCTCGGTTTACGTAACGATCGGTCGTCTGGTCCGTCAGTTTGTTTTTCACGATTGAAAAAATTGAACACATTCAAATGTCAATTCTTTTTGTTCAATTTCCAAGCAAATTTCAATTTAAATGCCAGTCTGACACTTGAAATCTTGCTTGAACAGCACTTGAAATCGTTGTGCACCAGAATCTGTCTTGTCTTCGTGACCTTGAATTGATCGCTACGAACGACAACAAACAAGATGGCGGCCGCGGGATTCCCCGACTTTTCAAACTTCGTAGCGTCGTCGTCCAACCTTTTTGGCTCAATAACCTTCGTCTCCCGCACAGTGGAAGCGTGCTGGGCCCATAACCCTTTTTGATGTGAGGAATATGGTGGGAAGGAATTAATCTACGGGCAGGATAATTACCTTCCCTTCTTTCCGTGGATCTTCTCAGTCGGGAAGGATAGCGACGATCGCTTGACGGCGTCACGTTGCTGCACTTTTGCAGCGGTGCTGACGATCGGCCACGCAACTATGGCCGTTCTAGGCCAGTCATCAGTCCTGGTTAGTCCAAGGCGTAGCACAGTTGCGTTGAACTAATCTGAGGCCCTATCTGGTTGACTAACCATCTCGTCTCCGCTGGCACACGTCCGTCTTCGCCGACATCTTGGTACCGAGAGCAGCACGACAACACACTGCACGTGTCGCAACAATGTCGTGCCTCACTTCTTTGCAGTCTGGGCACGAACCGCCAAAATGGTTCGCGCCATTTTTTCCAACATATGTCACCGTTCGGTTTATGAACTATGACCAGAGGGGTCGCCCATTCCGAAGTTTCCACAGCCTCCAGAATACCCAGGCCAACAAGGTGCTGAATTTCCTGGTTAACTCGTTCTTTTAATGCAAGGGGGACAAGGTGAACTCAGCTATAAACCGGTTTCGCATCAGCCTTTAACTGTATTTTGGCTTTGTAATTTTTGAATTTTCCAAAGCCAGGGCCAAAAAGCTCTGAAAACCCCTCTTCAATCTCCTTAGTGTTAACCACAGATGGGTTTAACTTAACTTTTTTAATCTGTTTAACTTTAGTTTGGAGATCAAAAAAGGCATCGTTTCCTACTTGAAAGACAGAAATCCAATCTTTGCCAAATAAATTTAACTTGTAGTGTTTGGAAACCATAGCATCTAAATGCTCGGTTTGGCCAATTACAGTTACTTCTAGGTTAACTAGAAACATGGCTAACTTCTCCCATTCAGTGTACGAGATTATAGAGTATAGGCTATTTAGTAATGGCACATTAGAAAAGCAGTTGTTATACCAGTCCATGGAGATGACTGTTCCATCTGCACCGGAATCTTGTTCCATTACATAGTAACTCAATTCCGTTCAGAGTGACTGGAATGTACCATTTAGCTATTTTCATTTGGTTAATAACTACTTTGTTAGTTTGAACTGAAGATGAACCTTCTTCAGTTAAGCTGCTCACTCCGATGGTGTTATTCTGCAAGTGATAGTCCTCTACGGACTCTAATTCACTAGTTGAATCATCAAATTGGTTGTTAATGTCACTACCCTCAGTTTCAGACTCACTAAATTCGTTTTTGGTAAGCAGATTAACCTTTTTGCGGTAGCTGTACTTGTTTTTAGCCTTACTTTTAGGAGTAAAACTCTGGGATGATTTTGAGTTTACTTTAGGTGCCTTAGCACTACGGCTTTTTCTACAGACTACCTTTAGGTGTCCTTTGGTGTGACACTGGCCACAGATGTAATCTTTATATTTACATCTAGACTTTACATGGCCATCGCGTCCACAGCAAAGTGATATCTGAACCGGTTTTAGGTCGAAACTTGGGAGTTTTGTTTCTTTTAGTGAGATAATTCACAGATTTGATGGTTGAACGAATTTCTGCTTGGTCTGCCTCTGCATATTCCAGAGACAGAGCAAGAGACAGTGTTTCAGATAAACTTAAACTTTTCTTTAAAAGTTCCATTTGAATTCTTTCAGACAAAATTACACCAATGAATCTATCACGAATCATTTCACAGTTAATGTTCTTAATTTTGCCGAAATCACAAAGTTTAGTTAGGAGCTTAAGAGCTGAAACATATTGATTTAACGATTCTTCCGACTTTTGAGCTCTTCTGAAGAATTTCATTCGTTCTGACACTACAGAAGGAAGCGGCTCCAAATCGTTAAGAATAGCTTTAACTATTTCTTCGTACGAAAAATCTGTTGGAACCTTAGGGGAAATAATATTTAGAATTTTATCAAACATCACTCTCCCCACTGATGCCATTAAAATATCCAATCTATCTGCATCAGCAACTTTCTTTGCTCTACAGAAATAATCTATACGTGTTGAGTATTTATCCCACGTATCGCATTCACTGTCAAACTCTACAAACAGGCTAGACGGTTTTGCCATATAGTCTCAATCTGTAACTTAGCACTTAGGCTAGAACTTAAGTCAATAATTTAAACAATTATATTATTAACTGCAACGTCAACTACGTCGTTTTGCAAAAGTAAAGCCTGTAATGACGGCCACTACAGGTGGTACACAACTTCACCTGCAACTGACAATACTTATGTCACAAGTAATAAGCTTTAACAAATTACTACAATTTAGCAAAATTAATTACTAAGCAACTCGAGACTATAATTGAATTGCCTAGCATCTACCCCTAATTCCAAATTCATAGCCTACCTAACTTTACAATTTGCTTGCCCAAAAAGTTTCATAATTAGGATTTAACACCGTTATTTAATTTACTTCTCAAGCAAAAAAAATTATAACACCACCGGCTTAAGCAGCCTGCAAGCCGAACAAGTTTCACTAAACTTAACTAGGTAATTAATATGATAATTTACCTCACAGCCAGCCAGTGTAGGGAAAAGGCACATCGCTATGCTAAGGCGCAATTTATTTGCGTTTATTCTGCTTATCCTAAGTATAGTACAATAGGTGAAAACATCCGACGCGTTGCATCGGGACACAAACCTTGTACAAATTGTGCATCAGCAAAGCAATTTCTCTCACTGTTCTAGCAAATAAGGAACGAATCGTTTAACTACAATTAAATTCGAACCACACAAAGTTCCACTCACTCAAACAACAGTTTTTAGCTTTAAGATTTAAAGTAATTCCCATACCGGGCACTAAACTATTTTGCTTAACCCTTTTAGGCCTAAGCGACGATATATCGTCATCGCAATTCCACTGCGAAAAAGCCGACATGACGATGTATCGTTAGTCCAGTTCAGCCGAGTTCTATGCACTGTTAAAAAAAAAATTTCATATTGCGTACATCGCAGGCATAAGTCCGCGTAATTGAATTACGTAATTTGGAACGTATAGTTTTGGTTTATTTAGGTTAATTTAATTTAATATCATCTGTTTATTACCTTAAGTCAATGTTATTGTTGGCATCGTCGCCAAAATGGACGTGAAATTGCGTTTATATGCTGAAAATAGCCCTTGGTTCAAACGATCGTATCTCCGGAACGACGCAACGTACAGCCGCCATCTTGGTCGCGTTCGAGATAGGGGATTCCCAATTTTCTGGCCCGCGAAAAATGACGTCATCAACTCCAACATCACTGCCTGTATTCCTCCAATGAAATGTCTTGTTTCAACGACCGTTGTTCAAACGCTTCGGCCTCGCGAGCTATCGCGAGTGCTGATTGGCTCGTTCGCGGCACGTGACTCTTCGGCCGTTCGCGAGTGACGTCACACGAAGCAAGTCAAGGTCGCAGCCATTGGCGCCAGCAGCAGCGCTTCGCATTGCGGGCAGCCAGTCATTATGGCGTCCGGCAACGATTCGGTAGTGAGCTGTAATCGATCGTGAATCTCGAAGAAATAAAGCAACTTTAAACTATTTTTACGGTAATAAAACATAAATTACTGATTTCGGAAGTAATAACACACGTTGTGGCGGATGAATATCGAGTGGATGTTATCATTCTGAGTACTGTAAGTTGAAACTTTCGTTATCGCTGTTCACGTAGTCAAACTTCAGGATTTTTTTAAATAATGAAAACGTAGGACGATGGTCCTAATTATATTTCTGGTCACTAATTTACAATATAATTATTATGTCTGCGAATTTTTATATTCCTAGACCGCATAGTTTTTTTATTACAATTAATTTTCGTGAGGCATGCAACTAGTTCATGGCAGCCATGTTGCAGCCGTAGGCTTTTTCGCACGAGAATTGAAAAAGTGGCTTAGGCCCAAAAGGGTTAAATAGTGAAATTGCCAACTCACCAAATTGGAGCTCTGAAGATGGTTGGTAAGGGTAATAATTACATTAAATCTTAAAATACTCCACTGGGGTGGCTCGTCGCCATTCTGGACTGTCTTGGTAGCCTATTGCGTGGTGTTTTCCCCAGCAGAGGAACGACTCTAAACACAGCTTAATGCAAGCACAGGAATGGACGTGTTTATTAGGCATCCAAGCCTTTTATAAAAAGGTGTCATGTGACACAGTAATCATGTGTCACATCTATGGTAAGCAGTACCAATCAATGGTTACAGGTTACATGTATGGCACTCCTATTAGTGTATTAAACTAGGATGGGTTAACATAAGGAAATAAGGAATGCTAATTACTGTGGTGCCACAAATGACGACACCACAGTCGGGAGGCACTTTTCTGGGTCTTGGGTTGGGGCACTCAAGGTCCACTTAATGGCTGCTACGGAGATCCGTTTCCTAGGAGGGCGAATTCTCCTCACAGGGTCAATTTTGCTGGGAACATCTCACGGCTGGTGGATTTCCAAACTGGGGAAGCTGGGGTACTTGCTGGGGTGATTTACAGGAGTTACATTTTACTGCTGGTGCTGATGATTTGTACTGATGTAAGCTGCAGTACAGACATCTACATCATGATTTTGTTGTTGGAGTTGTAAAGAAGGCAGGGTTCTTCACTTGAATTGAGAGGCGACCTCGACTCAAAACATCAAAAAACTGAGGGAAATTATTGTTTACGGCAACGAACAGTTCTTTTTTCTCAGCACTCCCGGCGCCATGAAAACCTTCAACTTTGAACAGCTGTAACTCCACGAATAATGAACCAATTCGGCTAAAACTTTCAACCCTTAATAGCAGGAACTTTATCTTTAATTCCACGGGAACAGATCCCTAAATTTCATCTCCGTTCAGCCACAGCAACAGTTTGAAAACTTCACCAAACCAAGCCGTACCGCACGCAAGCGCCAGCCGCCATTATTCGCCATTTGTAAAAATTGTAATTATTTTTCTTTTATTTCTTTTTCGGCATAAAGCCATATACACTAGCTTAGTGTTTTATTAGGAGGGGCTTCCTCTACGAAGGTACTTAACCTCATTTGAGTGTACAGACACCCTATGTTTGATATTTCTTAAGTTTATTTAAGGTGACGATTTTGAATTTTTTTGAGAAATTTCCATCCATCCAAAACCAAATTATCTGCTGCTGCAAATAATGTTAAACCTCACTTAATGCTTTATAGCATTTAATTAAACTAAGCTGGCAAGTTTAACCTTTTTATCTAAAAATATTTTAACGTAATCTTTTGCCATCACCACTACCGGAGCTTAATGCAACAGTTGCTACGAATTTTACCGGACATGTTTTTTTGTTGTTGTAAATAAAATCTCGCGCCCTCCGACTGTAGCTACCATTACCAAGGTAAAAAAAACTAGCTATCCTTCTATTAAATACAATGCAAATAGATCTGAGCAAACTCCTTCTATTATGAATCCAAAGTTTGAACAATACTTCAAGTCCCCCCCTCCCCAGTAGCGATGTTTTCCCTTTAAAAAGCTTGTTTAATTTAGCAGCAATGATTCCTCCATTGCACAAGCCACACTACAAGCTTTTAAAACCAACTATTTTTATTTTATAATAGTGCATTGGCCAAATCCAAATGTTCTTTTGTATTGCACTTAAACTAGCCTGTTTTCCCATGCCCCAGTCACTCCTACCAAACCCTTTGCTCTGCCGACTTTTCCATTGTTCTCCTGGCCCTCCACCAATCAGACCCCCGTAGCTCTCCTCGGCGTCCACGCTTTGGTCGCGAGAATCCGACCTGCTAGCATAAAAAGGTTCCACAGCCCTCCATCCTCAGCACACGTTCAACAGATCTAAAAGCCAGAGGTAGCTACGCCAGTCGGTAACAGAGATGTACTTGTCCGAATGTTGCCATGCCGGGCAAAGGTAGTGGTTCGTGTAGACTAGTGTTAGTTTAGAAAATTTAAACTTTTGGACTATGAATTCAAAATTTATAGTTTTAAACTTAACCTAACCTATGCTTTGAGAATTATGGGAGGTGACGCCATCGACATTTCTGGTCCCCCACCCCCATAACGTCAGGGTTCACGGTCCCTTCCTAAAAACCAGCTTTTTATTTACCGTGTTTATTATTATGAACTTAATCTAAACACTAAACAATCTGAACGATAGCTTATTTGCTGAAGCCGCGACTTCAATGGTGGATACCCACATATAGTAGATTCTGAAGGATTGGAAGATTTGATCTTTAGTCGGACTTAAGAAACATAGTCTTGGACTATTTTGTGTAATTCCCGGGGTTTGCACTTAATAGAGGGTTCTGGATGGTTCCCCAATTGAACTTTTTCTATTCGAAATTGTATTTGAAACTTTGAAAAGTTATTCTGAATTTTTAATGTAAAATTCACGTTGCTTTCACGTATAGCCTTTCTGTAAATGCTAGTCTAAACATGTAAGTGTTATTTTTATATTTATCTGCCTTTTAATAAACCAAGAGTTTGTGAAACGTCAGTTGTTTGCTAGTACGATTAATTGCAAGAGTTAATTAACTAAGAAAAATACTTATTATTTAAACTCAGGGCTGCAATTAAAACACCCACCTGGTGGCAGCGAATACCCCCCTTTAAAGTTACTTAGTTAGCCTACGAAATTAGGACCATGCCGCTCTATTACCCATATTGTAATAATTAAAACCTGAAAAATTAAAACCGCCACCCAGACAAGTAATTTAAAGGTCAAAACCATCTTGATGACGGCGAGACTACAAGCACCTCGACAGTCGTAGCTTCGGCCGCTAGAGTCACAGACATCTGGTTGAAGTGGTTTTTTTCACATAAAATGGGTATTGTAGCAAGGCAGGGGGAAACGCTTGCAGGAATAACACTTGTTCATCCCACCGCTGCCACCATTTGTAACGGCGGATGCTACGACGGGGAAGGTGGTTGTAACATCTCCAATATCATGGTTGACATTGGCTTTGTCGAAATTACTTTGGAGTAACTGTTTGAAGTTTTTGTTGGAAAACAGCACAGTTTTGGCTACAGTTCCGGCTTGGGGAATGAAGCGTCGTTGACCTAATTAAAATATAGGCCTATCCGTAATATCTGTCTGGACTAAGCTGCCACCACCGGTGGGTAAAGTCAAAAGCTATGGGGAGTTTAAAGATAAAAATGGGCTACATATTATTTTTCAACTCAAGCAATTAATCCACTAGGGAACGAACTGAAGTTTAAAACTCTTGTTTTATTTTAATATCAGAAATATAAAAGAAACTTTACATATTAAGTTCACTAGTATAAATGACAAGACTGGCTTTCCTTGAAAGCAAATGCGAATTGGCATGTAGTAATTAAATTTTAACTGGAACTAGGCTTTAGTTCACAATCAAATTTTTCGAGTAGAAAAAGAAGTTTTGGGTTCCAATCCTGAAAAACCCTCTAATAAGAACCGTATCCGCTAACAAATTAGTCCGTACAGTTATGTTTCCCAAATCCTCAAGAGATCAAACCATCTGCTGTTTAGATTTAAATAGCAGTTAAAATAAACAAGAAGTTGGTTTTTAGAAAGGGAACCACCCTTAAGTTATGGAAGGCAGAGGGCCAGAAATGCCGATGGCTTAGCCAACCATAAAAATTCTTAAACTAGAAGTAAGTCAAAATTATAAACGAACAAAAGTCACCAGAAAAACGCACACTTTCACAACAGAAGACACTCACACTGTCTAGCGACTTTTCGATAGTTAACTACTATCTTCCTCAGGCCTTAAAGTTAGTTTGGACTCTGTTTACATCCCTGTTGACTTCACCGTTATCGTCTGCTCGTTCGTTGCCATGCTCCAAACTTGGTGCGTTGCATAGCCTCTCGATTTTTGCAGGCCCGCCACATGAGTTGCGTAGCCTCCTGATTTGTGCAGGCCGATCCGGCGAGCTTGCCACGTGTAGTCCCCACTTTCTACACAACTGTCTGGAATGTTCCCAGCCGATCAGATGTGAAACTCTTGGGTAGGAAGGGCCTTGAATGTTCATAAGTGGAATTTCTTTGGCTTCATGTTGACCAATAGCAATGGATTCGAGGCACCGGCGGTGTCTGTCTCGTGCCATGTTGGACTTTATCAATGTACTAGTGTCATGCCACCTGATCTTGTACTTTGTCTCCATGCAATGCACTGCGATGCCGTTATCTTTGACTGCATTCCAAACATTTCCCATGTGTTGTGCAAGCCTCGTTCTCACTCCTTTTCTTGTCTCCCCAATGTACACAGCATCACAGTCATTGCATGGAATTCTATACACTCCCTCGTTGGTGTTATCAACAGACCCCATAGCTTTCTCATCCTTGGATTTTTGCGTCTCACGTCCTTGTGGGACTGCCTTCTTCTTTCGATGAACAATTCTCTTACGAAGTCCGTCTACGTTCTTCAAGTAGGTCTTGAAGCCGTGCTGCCTCAGGATGTTTTGTACTGGCCCAGTCATTCCTTCCAGGTAAATCGGCTTCACTCTCGGGGTTCCTTCATCGATTTTTAACTCATTTAACACATTCTCGTCTTCTCGGAAGCCTCGCTTTTTCTTATTTGCAACCATCAAAACCACCTTCTTTCGTAGTCGATTTAAAAGACCCGCCGGATAGTCCAGCTCCAAGAACCTTCCTTTAGCAGCCTCCAAGTGATGTTTTGCGAGATCGAGGCTACTCGAGTTTCGCACTAGCCTACAAGCTCGTTCTGAGCAATAGCGCGCAATTGCTCCTTCGGGTGTCCCGAGTAGTATGGGATGGCGCGCCTAGTTGCCATGGGCTTAACGTAGGGGGAGAACACCACTTTCCCTCCACCAGTCCTCTGTATATTCACATCGAAGAAGGGGAGTGCTCCATTTTCTTCTTCCTCCGCCGTGAAGCTGATCCCTCTCCTCCAGTTGTTAACTTTATTCAATACGCTCTTAAACTCCCTCTTCCCAAGCACAGCGAACACGTCGTCAACAAACCTTTTCCACATTCGTACACTCACACTCGATCTCAGAACCATTTCGTCAAGGTGCTGCATCACCATCTCCGCAATTATTGGTGAGCTAGAGTAGCCCATAGGGGCTCCTCCATCTTGCCAATATGTCTTCCCTCCAAACTCAACGTAAATAGAAGCAAGCAGAACCTTCAGCAGCGCACAATCTTTCTTGAACTCACTCCTTGGAACACCACACCTCTTCCTCGGGAGTGCCAGCATCTCCAATATGAGACGGTGTGAGAGACTCGGAAACAATTTCACGACGTCAAAAGACACCATCATCTCATCCTCTCCAAGCTCCAGATGTTCGAGCTCATCCAGCAAACTTTTGTTGTTGGTGACTTTTGTTCGTTTATAATGGAGTTTCACAGTACGAAATTTAACGATCTAAGTCAAAATTAAACTATAAATTTAGAATTGGGGGTCCTAAAGATAAAATTTCAATTTAAACTAGTAATGCATACTGACCACCACCATTGCCCGGCATGGCAACCTTCGGTCCGTGACATCTGCACTCCCGACGGGCGTGACCACCTTTAGCTTGAGATCTGTGAGCTGTGCTATGGAGAGAGGGCTCCCTGGCATTTTTATGTTAGCGTGGGGGATCCAGCCAGACCAAGCGCGGACGTCGAGGAGAGGTGCGCCCTCCTCATTGGCTGAGGGCCGAGAGAACAATAGAAAGTGGGAGGAGCTGGCGATTTTGCAAAGGGTTGGGTTGGAGCAACTTTGAAGGAACGAGGCCTGTGTAGAGAAGGTGCAGTTTGAGTTTTAACTCAATTAACAAAGTGAAAAGCCCTTTGAAATAAACTGTATTTACACATGATTATTAGAAGGATGCTCAGATCTTTTAAGTACTATTAATTGCAGGAAAGCTAGGTGGTTTGCTTTGGGAATGGTGGCCTAAGTCGGAGTTTGGAAGGAGACTTTTCGTGAAATATTTAGAATAAAAATTCGTGTACGGTAAAATCGTAGCTGAAGGAAAATCGCTAGGCAGTGGTAGTGTTCACGGGGCAAAAGATTATATTTAACAGATTAAATAGACTAGCTTAGTGAAATGCTATAATGCATTAAAATAAGTTTAGATTTCTCAGCAGAGAATGAAGTTTTGAGATAGACGGACATTTTTCATGGGCATTTGTCATCATTCAAATAGGAATAAAAAATATCGTACTATAATGTGTGTCTGTATCCAACATACAATATATGTGAGGTTAAGTACCGTTTGGCAGCCCCTGCTATTACACAACTAAGCTAGTGTGGTAAGGCTTTTTGCCTAAAAAGAACAAGGTGAAAATAATTACAAAATGTACATCGTTTTTGGAAGCTACGGCGACCGGAAGTGTGAGCGCTACGGCTGAGTTTGGAAGCCTTTTCAAATGGCTACTGTGCAGGAACCAGAAGGAAATTTAGAGTTCTGTTTTCGCAGAACTGAAGCTGGTGTGTGTGGCTATTAAGCCGAAGAAACTTTGGTCGATTCGGTGTGTAACTTCCTGAGAAATGTCCAACAGAAGACGGAGGTCTTTTGGAAGATGGGAGGGGGGGGGGGGAGCTGAAGTGTGGAGCTTCAGAAAACAGTGTTTTTCTCAGAGGTTTTTGATTTTTGGAGTCCGGGTCTCCAATCCGCCTGAAGCACAGGACTTAACTACAGCCCCTCTCCTCCCCTCCTGGCAGTCGCTCTCCTACAGGTTCACGCTAGGAGGAGGTAGAGCAACTGGTAGGCTGGTGTAAAACAGACTTTTTGCCAGCATTCAACAGCATGGCTCATCAGACTTCAGCATTAGAACGTCACTACGCCGGTCAGGGGATCGGGATACCCCTCCCAATATCGCCATGCCGGGCACCAGGTAGAGTTGTAAGTAACTAGTTTAAACTTAAAAAAAACTTGAAACTTTTAGGTCAGAGTTTTTTAATTTTTTTAGTTTTTAACTTTAACTTGACTAGGCCGAAATCACGTTATGATTAACTTAGACCATCAGTATTTTTAACGAACAGTTGATCGCAATTTAAGTGTTACATGGGACACTTCCTAAAACCAAGCTTTTATTTCTATTATTTTTATTTCAACCACGGTGTTGTTTTAAACTTAATGATTCACTGAACCAAGTCAAAGTTACAAAAGCGTCTAGGCCCTTCTATGGTAGAACCCTAACTTTGTACAGGTTGATTGGAAGTGAACTGTATTACTGAAGATATTGCAGGATACTTGTCTCTTTAAAGTTCTCAGGAACAAAACTCTTTTGAGCTTATCAAAATTTGTATGTAACTAAAGAAACCTTTACCGTTACACTTTGCTGATATTTTTGTATACTGTAAAGCCACAGTACTGATTTATTGCAAATCTCTGCTTTAATGTAAAGCTGTGTTGTTCAAGTTTAAACTAAAACTTGTATTATTTGAAATGTAAACCACATTTATTTTGAGCATCTAGTGTTTATTAAAACTTACAAAGATTCTAGACTTTGTCGATTAATGGCTAGTTCTTTAGATTAGGTAAATTAACTGCTTTTAGAAACAGGGTAGCCATTAAACCCATTGGTTGCAGCGATTGTTAGATTAGGATATTATTGACACAATTAATCAAACCCAGGGCTAAATTCTCTATTCCCTTGCCGGGCAGTAGAAATTGCTATATGCATTCCGTAAAGGTATCAACAGTCACTTCAATATATCTTAAATTTGCCAGAAGATATACCAGACTTGTATCTTAAAAACACCAGACTTCGGTGCACGCCAACAAGCACCATTCGTCGTTGGATATGCCGTTACACCCCAGATATAAATCCCCTTCCTCCAGTGCATATGCCTTCCCCCATCCCTGGACACTATTTTTTTTATTTATTTTGTTAAATCGTGACAATTTTTCTTCCAGGGGAAGCATGTTGCCCTGTTCCACTTCCCCAAATATCTGCTTCGCCCCCCCCCCCCCCCTAAACTCAGCCATTCCTCCATACTTTTTTTTCCTGACACGTGTATCGGTGAATATGCCTTCACTGTAGTTTTGTGTTTGCCGAAACCATTTTAACATTGTCCGTTTGTCCTGGGCTTTTGAGAAGGTTGACATTTGCATACATCACTTCGACTACCAGGCACAAGCATTTCAATGATCTGTGCCTAAACACGCTGTTAAAAAGTAAACAAAAACTCGGTGGCGCCCATTTTCGACCAGCTGTTGCGAGCAGAACGAAGACGCAGATGATGGGTGAGAATTCCAGCTCTTTATCCAACCAAAATGGCTCAATCAGGTGCACTGCCCATGCATCGGTCAGACAGAAAATAATGGGGGGAAACCTTTCAGGACAGCCTGTGTCTCAAAAGCCACCTTGAGCCTTATTTATTTCCACAAGCACGAACATGGCTGGTAGAATATAATAGAAGTGAGCATTACAAAAGAGGGATCACTAGCCGTGGGGGGAGGAGAAATTTGAGTCACAATATGCATTGATATTTTTGCCAACATGAACATGGAAGAATATAATAGAAGTGATTATTAGAAAGAGAGGATCATTTAGCAGTGGAGGGGATTTAGTCACAGCATGAGCTGCCTTAGTGAACGAAGCCAACGAAAATCAGTGTTTGTTAGTCGGTATGCGCAACAATTTGAAGAAACTTATTTCAGTCGAACATGAACACACACATCAGCTACCATGCCTATCCAGTGTTGCAAACAGTGCATTCAATACCACCCGTGCGTAGCATGGGCTTCAGCTAGCAGATATTAATTACAAAAGCGGCGATGAGAATTTTTTCAAAGATCGGCGATCGCTGCTTATGGTTGCAGTTGTATAGTTTTTTTCTGGGGTGGAAACTGAAATAAGTTTTTCCATGGAAAGTTAGATATTGACACATTCTTGAACTTGGCCCAAACAGAACTGAAATTGCTCCATTTTTGATGGAGACAATTGAAGTTGGACAGTTCTAGTATTTTTTTCTTGGTGCTCGCCAAAATCGTGATTTTCCCCAGTTTTTTATTTTTGGAGTTAGGCTGCCCTCCAATCGTAGTGAAGACGGCACTTCTTTACAAACAATGGCCATTAACTCCAGGCATCTTAGGTGTCTATCACTAACAGAGTTCGACCTGATCAGAGTTATGATCCTCTCCCAATCAAAACGGTGTCGTGTGGCTTTGTGGTTGGCTGCGACACCGTTTTCCTTGTCTCCCTTCCTTGTATCCGCCATATGTTGCCTTACTCGACTTCTAATTCCTTTCCTTGTCTCTTCCGTATAGAACAGCATCGCAGCCACTGCAAGGTACTCAATAAATTCATACATTCTCGATCTCACCCAGGGCCTTTTTTTCTTTCTTTCTCATTTCCGTTCTACTGCGGACTTGGTGATAGCCGCCTCCATTTCTCCTCAAAAGCCTCTTCTTAATCCAATCAGAATTTTGAAAAAAAGGTCAATGCCTTAATGTTTAACAATTTCTTCAGCTTTTCGCTCTGCTCTCTCAGGTAAGTAATACCAACTTTTTTAGGTATGCCTTCTGCCCTCCCTACTTATTCTACCTTACCCTTGTTCCCTCCGCTTTCTACACGGTCGAAGCTTACTCCATCAGCACACTGAGTTGGTAGGCAGCTTGATCGTCAGTGGGACTAGGAGAAAGAGAACCAAACCTGCAGAACTACAAGTACAGGATGTTACAAGGCCAGCCAAATTTGAAAACGCTTGAGAAACAATCCGAGTTGCATGACATAAGAAAACCTTACTGCCTGAAGAAGATAGCTGAAGTTTTCGAAATTCGCAGGACAGAGTGAGTGTCTTGAAAGCGTGCGAACTTCTTAATTTGAACAATTCAAGAGTGGTAAAATGTGAAAATTGGCAATTTTTTTTTTAATTATCGAAAAAAATAAACAGTACTTGACCAACATTGCTTGCTAATCTGATAATACCCATAGACCAGATATTGATATCAAACAGCCTTCGGTACATTCCATTTTTTCTGTGTATTACTGCCTTGTACAGAGCCGAGGGAGTGAGCAAACATACTCCAAGTTTATAAATTACTTAAATTGAACTCCTTTTAGGTTACCCAACGTAAAAAAATAATTTGCTTTACCTTGGGCATCACCACACTATCAGTGGACTTTGATTTCTTCACAAGAGCTAGATCTTCACCTAAAGGGAGAACAATCATTAATAAACAAGTAAAAGTCAGGGTCTATAATTAATTACAACACAAAAGGCAATGATAATGAAATATATCTGTTCTGAGCCAATATGCTCAATATGCTCAGTTGGGTTTAGGAGTAGTTGAGTGACCAATGCAGTTGTGCTTCAGTTAATTGTAAAAATGTATTACTGCACTTTGCGCCCATTACTAGCTATCAAACCTATGGACAATTACGTTTCTTTGTGAATAGTTTCAGTCTAATCTACCGTAAATCGTGTATTAAACTCCCATGGGCTTGTAAAATGAATTTGTCTAAAATTAGGGGGTGGGCTTTAAACACAAGTATTATCTATTTTCTAAACTAAATTCTATCCAGGGAGGGAGTTTTCTATCACATAAAAGTCGGCGATAATGTAGTAATTTGTGTACGTGATCTGGATTCAATCTAGCATTAACACAACATCTTTGTTCTCATTTATTCACAAATTTAGGTGATTGTATGCTATCTCCTCCAGAATTGAACGGTAATTGTTTGGAAACCTTCCTTTTCAAGCTAGCTACTTAATTCACCTACCTATCGATTCCTTTCGTTGTCGCGGTTCCGAAAATCATAACGAAAACGCGCGCAAACGCTTATTTATTTTTGAAAAAAAATATTAAAAGTTGGTAAAACGCTACTCACTGCATGTTAGAAGCGGCCACCATTCTACGCGGTGATACCGCAACAATAAAACCTGATTTCGACCGGAACGTTACTAAACGGAAATTATATCTTTCCCAGTCAGACGATATTTGTGGCTGGAATTAGAGTTCGCAGGGGCGCGCTTCGCGCGCATTATTTTATACATCGAGAATTGGTGTAATCAGAAAAAGTATGACGCAAGCATTTGTGAAACAAGGAAGTAGCATAATTTATCCCTTGTTTCACAAATGCTTGTGTCATACTATTTCTGATTACACAAATTCTCGATGTACATAATAATGCGCACGAAGCGCACCCCTATGGAAAGTGTTTCATACTGTAAAGAAATATTCGTATAGAAATAAAACTACTTACCACCTACATTACGAAAATGAAGGTAATTTACGTTTAGGCAAGTTCTTGTCTAAATCAGGTCTTCTTGTTGTGGTTTCATCGCGTAGAATGGCTGCCACATCTAGCTTGCAGTGAGCTGTGTTTTAACGTGTTTTAATAATTTTTTTCAAAAATAAATAAGCGTTTGCGCACGTTTTCGTTATGATTTTCGGAACCGTAACGACAAAAGGAATCGATAGGTAGGTTAATTAAGTCACTAGCTTGAAAAGTAAGGTTTCCAAACAATTACCAATTGAACATAATTTGCAGCTAAAACTAATTTCTAACCATACAAACATTCGGTAGCATGAGTGGACCAAGATTGTAAACAAGTTTAGGCCTATGCGATCGATCATTGACGTGCGTGATCTGAATTCATTGTAGCAAAAACACAGTGCCTTTATTCTCATTTATTCACAAATTAAGTTTATTAAATCATCCTCCTTCCAATATTTAACATAATTCAAACTTAAAACTAATTTATAATCACCCTCAACTTTCAAAAAAAACAACGCAATTCACAACCGTGAAGTACATTTTGTGTTGACGCCAATTTCCAAAAACATGATCCGACTGACGCCAGAGATCCGAAAGACCGCGCAAAAAAATTATTTGCTTTTTACAAGGTCAACCGGATCTCGGACGTCAGCCGGATCACGTTTTTGGCCGGCTAGAAAATTCAGTCGTGAATGGTGTCATTCTGAAGGTTGGTGATGATTATAAATTAGTTTTAACTTTGAATTATGTTAGATTTCGGAAGGAGGACGTCTAATAAACTAAATTTGTAAATAAATGAGAATAAAGGCATTGCGTTTTTGTTAGACTGAATCCAGATCACGCACGTCAATGATCGATCGCTAGGCTTAATGTTTCTGGCTTTTCCGTGATTACAAAAGTTCCCGAGAATTGTGTTGGTTTATAAGTTGATTTTGTTAAATGTATGAAGCTTTTACTGAATTTTGACAGAAAAACCAAGATTTAAGTGGATGAAACGTTGATTTTGTTAAAATGTAGTAAGATTTTAGTTAAACTTGCCACAGAAAATCGATAATTTTTAAGGGCTGGGCATCAACAACAGTATATTATCACGATTTTTGAGTCACCTTTAAACATTTTAGGAGGCTGGGAGTTAGTATTAACTGGGCGTTTAATATGTGATTCACGGTAACTTTTGCTAACTTAATCACATTAAATAAATAAAGTAAGAATTATGTATTACGTACATGTTCTACATTATTATTGATTTATTAAAAGATAACTATTTTAATGATTTTGTTGTATAAACAGTGTTGAGAAGCATATGACGATTGTGTTTGGTAGCAACTCCATTATTGCTACAATCGTCCCTTCATGATGCCGTTCTGAAAGTGAAGACATGATGGCGATGTAAACATGATGTGTGGGAAGTCAACTTAACTTATTACCTGTGTGATAATTGAAGATAAGTGCTTCTAGATGAATTGTGTTAATGCTGTTAGGGAATTAGAGAACCCTGAGAACTTTACCCAATACGTTTACCGATCACAAGGTTCAAAACGCTGACGGCCACTTCAAAAAATACGTTGCTACCCTTAATAAATTTATAATTTATTCCGTTCAAATCTGTTCAAATATTCTCATGCGGTTGAATTCTATTTATTTTTTCCATCAGACGGTTATGAGCCCAGCGAGCTTCCACTGTGCTAGAACGATCTGTTCAAATAATCTACTGCAGTTAAACTCGTCTATTAGCTTCCTCCATCAATTCCGATAATTTTAGTGGGGTAGATAAGCCTTTATTTCTGCATTTCAGTGACGAAAGCAGCAAATTTGGCACAGATGCTAATTCAGGTATACTGTTGATATCTGGATGTAGGAGTAGTAAGGAATTTGGCGGAAAACAGGCCTTTTTGAGCAACCCCCCAATCTCCCCCCCCCCCCAGCTGATCCGCTCCTAATTTTTTGCATTTAAAAAGTGTTGTTGTTTGTTGAGCAATTTTCCGGTGTGTAAACTTTCTCGTTGCGTTGCTCATCAGGAAAACCCGTGCTATTTGAATATTCTGTAGGTTTTTTGTTTTCTAAAGCGTTGTTGTTTGTTGAGCATTTTTTACAAGTTATACGTATTTTTTTAAGGATGAGGGGTGTGACTTTCTAGCATGTGGACCATTTGATACAGGGAAGGAGCGGTGGGTATAAAAGGCGCAGATAATTCCGTCGATCTGTATATCAGCTAGGAGTGTGCGATATTAATATTTTGGGTTAGATTCGATTTCAATCGATTTGGGGGAAGAAAACCTCGATTTCGATTATTAGTCGATTTCGAAATTCAATTTTTTTCTTTTTCGATTTTGATCTATTTTGTTTTTCAACTTGTATCTCTATGGGCTAGCCTTTGAAAGAGTTATCAAGTTTCAGTAATTACATTCCGGGTAAACTAATATTATTTCACTACGTTCGAACTTGAATTGTGTGTTCGTTTATTAGGCTAAACTACATTTTTGAATTAACACAAAGTTAGCAAACAAACCATCCCCCCTCCCCTAAAAAAAATATTGTTGCACTTTCTTGTATTACAATCCCATGGTACCAACGCGTGTTCTTTTTGTTTATTACAGTCAACAATTTTTATTATAAAATATACATACATTTAAGTTTATAATGTTATTATTGTCTATCACTTTTTTGAGCAGCAACTTCCTGAGGTTTTATTTCGTCCAATTAACTCCATACATTGCGCAATTTTGGAAAATTATTGGGGTCTATGGCAACACTATTTTAGCAATGGTTAACATGGTACCATACATAGTTGCTACATAAAATGCAGCAAAAGCATTACAACACAGTGAAATGGTATTCTGCATTTGTTTCTTGTAAGGGAGGAATTAAAACTTAACTCTCATCCATCTGACAGATCATCTTAAATAGACTAGTGTTGCTGTCAGTTAGGCTTAACAAACGAAATTACAAATTCGCTTTTGAGAAGTGGAATTTCATTAGAACAAACAGCTAGGGACTACAACAATTAATTCTTTAGAAAAGGGGTTCCTTTAAAACAAGCTACTGTAGTAAAAATTATTCTATTCATCAGTAAGCCTAGATCCCACTACCTAATTTTTGCATTTTCCATTTATTTTGTAGGTTAGGTTTTTAGTCTCTTACCATACTATTGTAAATAAATGGAACTATCGTTTTATTTTTTTAAATCAACATTAATGGGTGAAAAATTTGAATAATGCGTCTAGCTTTTAGGAAGTGAAAATACTTTTTAGGCTACCTTACCTTTTGTTTTGTTTCCTTTAATTTTTTTGTAGTTAATACCATACTAATGTCAATACATGCAAGAAAATGCCACCTTTAATTAAAAATTCAACTTAAATTAATTCTGCAATCCTTAAAAACAACGTAGCAGTTGATTTCAAGATGTTCGTTGCTAACTCCAGCGGCCATATTGCTTTTGAGAGGCCACTCCCGGTTTAGCTTTGGTGAGTCAGATCACTCAGATTAGGTTTTTGAATACTACCGGAAGTAAACAAAACTTTATAAGGCATGCTGTACGCAGGGGGATGGCTCTTTCAGCTTTACTTGTCCACATCGGATTTCCAAGATGGCGACCCCATTGAGAAAAAGGCGTGTGTCGATTTCGTTGCAGTTGCGTGCTTTAATTTCAATATAAGAGGTAAGCAAACCACGACTTGATTAAACTAAGTCACGGTATTGCAATCTAACATTTTTAGCTTGGTCAAGTTTGAAATGGCTGAAATTAACTTCCTAATAATTCGTAGAAATACACATCTTGAGCTGATAGAAAAATAAAAGCAGACGATGCACAAGCATAAAGACGGAAGCAGACGACACAGAACACGAATTTTATTACTTGTAATAACCTAAAGCGAAGAATTACTTCACTTGACATTCAAATTTTACGCCTTGCTTTGCACCCCTACTAGAAAACGTGTAACCACCTTATTTTTAATGTATATTTATTCTTGCTTTAGAGACCAGTCATTATTTATGGCTGGGGAGATGAAAATGTGACTACCAAATTTTTGATGACCAATCAAGATCCAAAAATAATGTATCCCTCCCCCAAAAAAAAATAATTGCGCTTTTCGTATACCTATAGCGACTGTCTGCAGACGATTCCTGTAGCCAAGATTAGTGCTGTAGCCAAATAAATAAATAGCTCTCCACACCGACAGCTTGTCTCGTTTTTAATGAAACGACATGTTGGATTAAACATGTTCTATAAAATGTTCCTTACACCCACCTCTTGTCGAGATTCATACAATAACTATGATGAACACACTGTTTGCTTGAGGGCCCACAGCCGTAACATAGTTAGCACCTGAAAGGCCGAAGAAGCCAAGAAACCAAGTGCCAAGGCTTTTCTAAGAGTTCTTTGTAAAAAGTATACTTGCAGTAATGGTACTAATAGCTTCAAAACCTTGTAAACACTGACATGATGGTGGGGGTGAAGCGTTTATAGAAATTTTGGATGCTGAAAGTGCCATTTTTTAGATAAGAAAATGACTTTTTCTTCCAGTTGGTCAGTCTGTTTTTGACCCCCCCCCCCTTGACTGGATCTGAAAAATTTACGATCTCTTCTTGAGAGGGTCCAAAAACTTCACGATTCCTCCCCGCGATATAATGACCGGTCCTATACGTCATGTATGGTTTCAGCAAAGGTTTGAAGATAATAGCAAATAACCGTTTTCCCAATCGGCTCAACGCGATTGTTATTCCTACACGGCCCGTTTTGTTGTTTTTTTTTTTTTGGACGAGTGGGGGAGGGGGGGGGCTGCCCCTTACCACTCCGCACCATCCCTTTGCTCTACTGTTCCACTTCACATTTGCTGTTGCAAGATGAAATAATCCAACTTGATTTTATTTCATTTTTAGCATGTAAAGCAATGAAGCATAATGTTTCCAATTTGCCAAATTTTGTTTCAAGTTCGAAGTAATTCATTTATTTCGAAACCACAAATAAATTTATACTTCATCTTTTAGTAACTGTTTGACACTAACTAACACGTAAACGCGATGACAGGATCCGAATCTGCCAGCGGCGGCGTAAGTTACGTTTCATTTGGCTGTTGGGGGAGCACACCTCTAGTACGAGCGAAGTTGTTCTCAAATCGACGGTGGCGCCGGCCTGCCTCCTGGCGGCGGTGATTACGCACGGACAGGCTTTGACGCGAATGTTCCCTCTCTGGTGTAACAATAATATATCTAACTCTATGGCTGTAAGCGATCAAGGTGGAGATGAAAGCATAAAGACAATGGAATTTGAAGGCCACATAAAGGTTTTCCAGCATTAACTCATTAGAGTTAACGTCTATTATTTACAATTTGGGTATGTTTTAGGGTTCCAACCACCAATAATTGTTCGTTGTAAAAGTTTTTCTGTTCATTCTAAACACATTATTTTGAGCTACGGCCGCTGACATGCTTAAATTGTGCTTTATAATTTGTTTAAAAGCGTCTATCGTTGTTTTGTTTTACGATTTTGACTAAAGTTAATGTTTTATTTGATGCTAATTTTTATTTTTAATTTGTTTTAAGTGTAATTATTGAAAAAATTCACAAAATTGAAAATAATTCGAAAATCGAATTTTTCGATTTTGATTTGGATGGATTCGATTCGATTTCGACAACGTAATAAAATCGAAATTGAATCGAATTTTTTGATTTTCGCACAGTACTAATATCAGTATCGGTCTCGAGGTTCCAGTGCAAGAAATGCAAAGTTGAGTTTTTATCGCGAGAGGAGGTGGAAAGTCATTTGCAGAAGCCTTGCGTTTTAAACTTTACTTGTGTTGATTGCGGAGGACTCGTTTCTTCCTACGATGAAGTTTTGGCGCACAACGACCGATGCGATGGTAAAAAGATCACGCTTGAAAAAATCAAGTTTGGATGTGCATATTCCTGTAAAGCTTGTTGGAAGTATTTTCCCGATTTAGCAAAAGCTATGGTTCACACCAGGATTTCACATTCGTCTCTTCCGACGAACGAAGAGACAGTTTCGGTAGGTAAAAAAAAAAGACCAACGATAATTGATGAAGAAAAAAAACGAGAGCTTCCAATGTCTGACAATGAGATTTTCTTGTGTCAATACTACGAAAAGACGTTTAGGAACAATAAGTATAAACGGAGACACAAAAGGCGTCACAAAGGAAAATGTAACGTGAGCTGCAAATCGTGCTGTGTGACTTCCTCTAATCAGCTCGCGTATAAACGGCACAAGTGTGGCGGGGCTGTAAAACAACGTGCGATGAAAATTGGAGTGTCTTCAAAAAAAGAGACGTAAATTGTCTGTTCCCAAACTCAAACCTGTGTTGAAGAAAGAAATAATTTATCAAATACCCGCAAATTTCAACCTCGTTGTCAACAACGTCAGAGATCTAGTCGTACCTACAATAGAGGATACCAGAATCTACTAGGCCTTGTCCTACATGATTCACGATTTGAAAGACAAGACGGAAGTGACAGACAGTACTGAACACAAAGTGAGGCCTTTCAGTTTGGATTTAGCAGGATTTGATCTAGCACGCGATGCTTTCAACAGATGCTTCTTAACTTTCAAGCTGGATTTTACGCAGGATGAAATGCACTACGAGCCCTTGATTTTGTTGGAAGAGTACGAGGACAAATATTGGAATCTTTAGAACAATGTCGACATCTTATGGTAAACATAAACGCTCAAATTGGATTATGCATTATCTTCGAAAAAAGCGGCGGATAATTTGGAAACTATTAAGGTTTATTTTAACTCTAACTTGACCAGAGTGGGGAACAAGGAGGTTCTTTCGGAAATGTCGAAAAGATGCTGCATAGTATTGGACAGTTTGCCGTAGAAGGTAGTCGATGAGTTGTCAAGCAATGAGTGTGCATCGAACTATGCGTTGGAATTTATAGACCTTTTTCCGGGAAAGGTTACGTAGCACTTCCCAACAACCTCAAACTAGGTTCCGATATACTGGTCAATGTGCATAGTGAAGATGATAGATGTTTTCTGTGGTCCGTGTTGGCTAGTATACACCCCGTTCCATCTTCGCAACGTGATTGGGATACGAAACATTATCCCACGCGCACGAGTTACTTGTAGGTGTGTTGGACCCCGTTCCTTTATCCGAAATCGCGGCATTCGAAAAAGCCAACAACATTTCGGTATCTGTTTTTGGTTTCGAGGATGAAGAGCCTTGCGTTTATCGTGGGAGTTCCTTAGTTGAAAGTAAGCTTACGTCGACTTGCTTCTTCTCAACGGACACTACGTGACGATAAAAGACTTTAACAAATTCATCGCGAGTTTCAACCCCAACAAGCGCTTAAAGGATTTTTGCAGACATTTCTTACACGGTTTTCGAAATCATTTCAGGTATGAAAACTACCACCTTCCTTCTTGCGTGGGAGTTCCGCATCAAAAGACTGTATTGCCCGACCCTGATGTTATTCGGTTTAAGAATTTCAAGAACGAACTCAAAAGGTTGTACATAGCTTACGTGGACTTTGAAGCAGCACTCCAATCAGTCTCCAGTTGTGATGGAAACGATACATACACCAAGCTTGCAGTTTTGCCTACATGATTGTTGGCCACTTAGGTGGAGTATTTTCCAAAAGGTTGTACAGAGGAGTAGTCTGCGTGCAAGTTTTCTTCGATTCTATATTAGAGGAGCAGAAAAAGATCGTGGCTTACGAGGATTCCCACAAGCAACGAATGAAGCATTCAACCAAGGAGCAGGGGTTGCTGTACAAAGAAGCTGCGGTGTGCCATATCTGCAAACAGGGAGCATTTAGCCCCTCCCCAAGAAAAATTTAACGGGTTTACGAAAGTACGAGAACACGACCACATCACCGGTGAATTTAGAGGAGCCGCGCACAGTGGGTGTAACTTTTCTTTTTTCTTACACTTTGAGCAAAAACATAGCGGTTGTTATGCATAATTTCGAAAAATATGACAGTCATTTCGTCGTGAAGGCTTTGAATTCGCTTAAAGATTTGAAAGGCTCTGCGTAATGTCAGGATCATCGCTAAGAACAAGGAAAGAATCAGCAGCATGAGATTGGGCGGTTTTACTTTCATAGATAGTCAGAGTTTATGAC
>JAHWFP010217121.1:9844-20112 GCA_023313725.1 Lithobius niger | reverse complement strand
TCGACTTTTCCCTCCCCTTCTGTTTTCCCCCTGACCATAGCTCACCTTTTTGCAACCCCCAGGGTTCTTTTCACCCAGGGAAAACGAAAACCCCAGACCATATCTCTCCACTGTTAGTATTTTTAAAACTGTATGCTTTAGTTGTTGTGTTTGTGGTTTGCTCCAATTGTCTGCGGCTTGACGTTTAGCTTTGTGCTAAACAAATTATTTTTTATGCTTGATAAAGAGTCGTACACGACATGAAACGTCGCATTTTAGTGTATATAAGTGCACCTATTGGCTTCTACACTATTTTACTTTTCACGGATTTCGTATTGAGTGTTGGAATATGATTGGATATTTTTGGAATGAATCTTTGAGTTCCAAGTCAACAGCGAAAGAAAAATTCTCCCACGCAAATAGTGTACGCGATTGACAATTTCTAACAAAGCAGCTTACCACTACAATTTTTTTTTGTGTGTAAAACTATACAAGAATTGCACGTTCTCGAGAAGTGCGTAAACGTTTTAAGCAGAAAAAGTCGTTTTCTATTTTTGTGTCGCACTTGGTGTGGCGTTTGAAAATTGCTGTCACACTTTCTACCACTATTATAGTAATTCGAACACAGGATGCGTCTCGTGTTGTAATGAAAAATGGAAGGCGAATTTAGTTTATTATTGTGTGTGCCTCATTGGTAGCACATTGGTAGTCGGGCCCCTACTTATTCTTGTCACACACTTTACTCCCACTGCCATCTTATCACTAAATCATGTAATTATTATTTTTTTCCCACAGAAAGCCATGTGGTGGTCTACGTTGGTTGGTTCAGTGGTAGTAGTTTTACTCAGCACATCACCTAGCTCTTCTGAAAAATGGCCTACTCACAAAATGGAGGAACACGTGACCATTTTAGGATCACAATCTATAACCTTACGAAAGTCAGAAGAATTTCAGTCCGATCAGCAAGAACTGGAGAAGAGCCGTACAACTGTAATGCACAATGCTAAACCGGATAATCCTGATCCCATTTCCAATTCGCCATCTCAGGATACACCCGTCGAAACTGTGCACGATTCCTCTCTTCCTTCAACTCCAACCTCCACTTATTTGCTTCTAGTTTTGTCTTATAGAATGCCCATGGATTCGTACTTGCAGTCAAATTCACTCAAATATAAGACCAACATCCTTTCACAGCTAGATTCGCTTTTCTATGGTCCAGTTGATGCCTACCCTGTATCAATTTCTTATCCTGTTCTCAAAAAGACACCATCCAGTTCCCCCTATTCAAAATTCAACATGCTCGGTGTAGCTGACAGCGAATTGAATTCTATAATTGTACCCCGTAAAAAACTTGAAATTTCCACCAAGTCCGTCACTGACACAAGAATTATAAACGATTTGTATTCTCAGTCAACTCCTACTCCCCCCATGCTAAACAAACCCGTTCCTTACGCACAGCCCCCAGCTAATGCCAACATCCCAACATCTAACCAAGATTCTAGATCAGCAGATGTATCGAATCCATCGACTAAGTCACACACCTTGCTTCGCATCAAACGTGATGTGAAGATGCCGTACAGTGATGATGCAAGATCATACGTCCCAGGCATGGATTATTATGCAGGTAATTGTTTTACATTAATTTAGTTGAACTAAATGTATATACATAAACATAAATGAATGTGGGACGTATGAATTTCTCTTGTCACGCTGAAGGCTGCCGTCTTCGTGAACTTATAACCCACCTAAACACGGATGAATTTATTTTATTAACATTACTAAAATGACGTGACTGTTTTTTTGTAGGTCTTGCTCACTATCGGGCCCTCCCCCCACCCGTCCACTCAACATTCTAACATTTTAAAAATTACTTTGCTCTTTGTTTTCTGGTGTTCACTAACTGCAATAAATATCTTTGAATACAACGTTGCTTATCCAATTATGTCTGGCTCCAACTCCCCCCCCCCCACAACGTTTATGGGAGGGATGCCTGAACTAACCCAATCCCGATCCTTCCATGCCCACTTCTTAATATCCTCCCCACCACCCGCCCAACTCGCCGCATTTGAATAGACACATGGAAAATACTGCAGTTTTTAGCAGTATCAGAGTTGTTTGTGAACGATCTGACGTACCTTTGTGATCTTCAGTCATTTTGGTTTAGTGCATTGTCTCTGCAGCGTACTTGGGATCTGTTGGCGTATTTGGGTTTTAATTGACGTTCCTACAATTTAGTGACGTTTTAAAATACGTTCTGAAAATCAACCATTTTATTGTTTTCGGTCATAAAAACGTGACGCAATAATCTTCTGTGGGATTTAGTTTGCTTGCGAATACTTCCCCTGTGTGTATTCTGCAATCTGCGATGTACTTCGCGTCCAAATTTCCCTCTTCCTCCCCCCCCCCCACGTGAAGCACGCATTGCACGTCACTATGTATTTCCCAACTTCTCGCATGGCATCCTGGAAGCGTTATGCAGCCAGCAAGCAAGCCAGTCGCCTGGCCTATTATTAAGGTGAATGGAACTGCTCTAGAACGAAATTGTGGGTCGGGGAGGAACACAGCAAAGTCGTCTCTGACAGACGTGGTGCCCCACAAACAAATGAAAAAACTCTTGATTTTTAATTTTCAGCTGTAATATTTCGGCCTTGATCACCTACAATGAACGTGGATGGGAATGAAAATCCAGTTTAAAATCATAAAACACAGCTACTGGTACTCACATGCAGGATATTAAAAGATGAAAATGCGAGCGAAAGCTCAAGTTAATAACAGGGGGCCGCCATATTGAATATGATGTTATATCTACACAATATTTACTGGCAAATTCTTAAAAACGGAAATCCATTTTTCTGCATTGGTGAAACTACTCGATTGCTTCCAACAAAATAAGAGTTATGAATGTAGTTAGAGTCTTTGTAGTTGGAGTCTTTGATTCCAAGAGCATCACAAAATCATGTGCTGATTTTTTCGACGCAAACTAATTGTAATTATTCTTGCTCAAGTTCGTCCATCACAATCCTAAGCATCACATTCTTTTAACACTGTCATTGTGAGTGTACCTTATATCATTAATTTATATTACAGTATAACTAGCTTACATTTGACTCAAGTTCATTTGTTTTTTATTTCAGCTTACACGCCTTCTGAATCATTGTGGGGTTCCTACGCAGATCCGTACTACGCAACAGCTAGTCGGCAACCATTCCATAGCCCCATTTTTCCATACCGGGAGGCACATCACTTCTTCTCTCCTGTTCCAGGATATTTGCCTGATGAAAAATATACTGGCGTAAAAATTCCCCAGCCTTCTTCATCTTCTCTACCAGCACCTCCAGTTTCTGCTTCCAGCCAAATGCCGATGCATAGTACCCAATACATGCAACCTGGATACGTACAACTACCAAGTCACCAATCATCCAAAGTGAATCCCTATGGTTCACTTTCCCATGCCGATCTGTTTCCTTACAATCCAGCCTCCTATGTTCCTCCTAACCCATCATACACTGCTGACAGTCCCACATACACACAGTCTGACAGACCAAAGTATACTCCCCATAATCCATCACACACTCCTGACAGTTCCACATACATACAGTCTGACAGTCCAAAGTATACTCCCTATAATCCATCACACACTCCTGATAGTTCCATGCACACACAATCTGAGAGTCCAAAGCACACTCCCTATAATCAATCACGCATTCCTGACAGTTCCTCACAGTCTGGCAGACCAAAGTATACGCTCTATAATCCATCACACACTCCTGTTAGTTCCACTTACACACAATCTGACAGATCAAAGTATAATCCCTATAATCCATCACACACTCTTGATAGTCCCACATACACACAGTCTGAGGGTCCAAAGTATACTTCCTATAATCCATCATTTAGTCCTGATAGTTCTACATACACGCAATCTGATAGGCTAAAACATGCTCCTTATAATCCAGTCTACACGCCTAAAAAAACCTATGTTCCTCCAGATAGTACCTCTTCTACTCTTTACAGTCCTCTTGACTTACTTCCTGATAGCTCCAGCCCAACACCTTATAGACCATACAACATCCCAAACACTTCAACATTCACGTCCTATAAGTCAGCTTACATTCCATATGGTATATCCTATAATCCTTTTACCACTTCGTATAAATCAACATACTCTTCATTGCCATATTACAAGTATAATCCTTCTGGGCCATCGTCCGTTCATTATAGTCCAGCATACACTCCCTTTAGTTCAATGTACAATCCCCACAAATCAACAAACACTCGTTATAGGTACACTACTTCTTACAGTCCAAAATACGATCTTTCTTACAGTCCAAGTTACACTTCTACGTATACGTCACTCACTTCGTTTTCAGATAGTCCAACCAAATATCGTTCCTTCAGTTCACTTACCTATAAACCTTATCAGTCAACTTATAGTTTAACGTCCACTCCATCGTACAGCCCACTGGGTATTGTACCTCACAGTTCAACATATGATCAAGAGAAACCCACCCATGGCCCTTCCTATTCTTCTCTTAGTTCAACTTACGCTCCTACACCATATGCAGCGGATGAAGAATCTACAGATCCTTACCATTCTTTTTCAGAACCGATCAATAACTACCAGTATTATGCAGGACAATCCTTTCAACTACCAACACAGTCTTATGTTACAATGTACCATAGAACACCCACATCCGCAAAGCTTGTTTCTGTTCCTGACCCGCGAACACTGCACGGTCCAACTCAGCCTCACAAACCAGAGTCACTCCCCCAGTACACTCCAGAAACAAACCCACCTTACATTGCCGAATCAGCTAAACCGCAGCTTGGCTACCGTTTGGAATCGCCTCAAGCATCAAACATCCGATATCAAAGTTACTCTCCCAGCTTGTCATTGCAACAACAGCCTGCCCATTCATACCCTTCAAGTCCTCACAAATCAAATCTGTATTCACAAGTTCCTCATCCTTCTTCCTCACCCAGTTACAAACGGAAAACAGGAGTACGGGTGCCTTTCAGTGTATTGCAACAACAATTTCCCCAATTTGCAATGTACATGCAGTCCTTGTTCTCTGCATTGCAAAATACATCAACAGATAGAAGTCCGTCCTCTTACAGTGGGATGTCAAAGCCTTCTAGTTACCAGTCCATTAACCAAAAAAGACCCTGATGATGTGAAATGTTAACGTGATAAGAAACGGCTCTATATGAAAAATGAAAAGCTTTACATTACTTCAGGAAAAAGACAACAGGGTACACCAACCTCCCGAATCTACACTTCCATAAGGGCAGCCAAGAAGCCTGCCACTCCTAAAAGAGAAGTGCTCTTTTTTTTTACTACAGAACACTAACACAAATAGTGCAAAGGTCAGGAAATGCTTCAAATTTAAGGTTGTCATTAGAAGATTCTAAGTCTAAGCGTTGAGATTTAAGGATCATTCATTACATAAACTGTTGTATTTTTTATAGAACTTTGTCCGTTCTCCGTTTCCGCCATGTTCTTGAGTTTTTACTTTGCTGTATTCTTACAAAAAATAAACAGGCCCAACTTGTCTTAAATTTTTATTTCGAATTTTAATCCTACCTCACATTATTGCTACTTTCATGCAATCACTGCTGGATTATGTTGCAAATCTGTCTTTAAAAACATCATGATAATGGATGTGGTGAGCTGGTCCAGTTTAAAAAAAAATTAATGAAAATCGCAGTAAACAATAACAATGAACAAAGAAAGGCAAGGGAGATAACATTGAGAATGGCTGATTAATAATGACACGCACAGGGGCTCGTCGTCCGTCACTCGCGCGCACGCCGCATGGATGCAGGCTATATATATAATGAAAGGACGAAAACAGCCAGAAGTCATATCATAGAACAATCCGTTTATTTGTATAATCACTGGAACTCACCTGAACGTCTTTATTGTTAACTTGTCTCACGTTTGAAGCCACTATTTGTCTTTTAGTCTTTGCTGTCACAGTCTAACTTCCGGTAATTGCCGGGGCGAAAACACTTCTGATATCGCTCTAGACAACTTCGAACGTGAGGCAAGTTATCAATAGAGCTGTGACATTTGCCGCCATATTGGCACCAGTATGGGTGTTGGAGGGCATAACTACAAGGTGCACTACATAAAAATGGAGGGACAAACAACGGAAGAGCGGGTTTCTTAGGCTTCAAATAACGTAGTTTTCTCCAACAACAAAAATCGCGCGTTTTAGGTCTAAGAAATCACTCTTCACAGCATCGGCTTCAGTATGACGCCCTCCTGTTTCTCTCTGCAGTGCCCCTTGCAGCTAACCCATTAAAGCTCCAGCATAGAGTTATATACAATAATACTACGTTGTGTCACTGCTCTATAAAGGAGTCAAGTGACGTCATATTGCTACAAGAGAGATACCTGCAAGGAGCACTAGATTGAAATGGTGGGTTAAACAACGGCACTTCTAGTCAAGCCAGTGCTTTGAGAGTGGATTTAGTAGGCTTAAGAAACCGTTGTTTTCTCCAATCCCTTATACTGCTTAGGTTGTAATTGGAAAATAAAGATTCCACTTGCTTAAAAATGTCAGCAACTACTAACAAATCAACAAAAAATCGAGCGTTTTAGGCCTAAGAAATGCAGTCTAATAGCAGTCTTCAGTAAGACGCTCTTCTTTTCCCCCACCAGTGCACCTTGCAGCTAACGCAGTAACTGTCTCCACCATAGAGTTATATACAATAATACTACGTCGTGTCACTACCCTATAACGACGTTCAGCACGAGTTTCAGTGATAATCATAGCGCGTAAGCGTGTAATTTAATACCGCTCAAAAGAACAGTGCCATTTACCGCCATATTGGCACTAGTATGGGTTTTAGAGGGCATAACTACAAGGTGCACTTCACAAAAATGGAGGAAAAACAACGGAAGAGCGGATTTCTTAGGCTTAAAATAACGTTCTTTTCTCCAACAACAAAAATCGCGCGTTTTAGGTGTAAGAAATCACTCTTCACAGCATCGCCTTCTGTTTTTCTCTGCAGTGCCCCTTGCAGCTAACCCATTAAGGCTCCAGCATAGAGTTATATACAATAATACTACGTCGTGTCACTGCTCTGTACACGTACGGATTGTTCTGCCATATGACATTTGGCTTGTTTCGCCGCTTTCATTATCTATGCGGCGCGCAAGCGACGGACGACGAGCCCCTGTGGTGACGCGTGATCGTCGTTGCTGCTCATTTGTCACCCTTAGCAGATATTAATTCTTGCCATAATTCGTGCCATTGTATTTCTTCGTTTATTATGAATAACCCTAATTTAAACTAGTCGAACTTAAGCACATGATTGATTAGTGGAAATACTTCACCAGAAGGCTGTGTTACGATGTCCAGATTCTACACACAGTATAATATTATAGTTCATGACAAATGTGACATCACTTGGTGGCAACTTAACGAACCTATGCAGGAAAGAAGTCTACCTTTCCCACACATGTGTAGAGAAGGACTTCCTTAAGGGCTCCCGCGCACTGAGCAGCCAGGTCGCGCGGCCAGTGGTGGCAGAGTGGGCCAAGAAGTTTTAAGTCGCCAAGTAGCGACTTTTATTTCGTTTAATTCATCCAGAACGTAGCATAAGCAATGCAGTCCAATTTTTGTGTAAAATACCCCACATAAACAAAATAAATTAGGCTATACATGTATTGCAAAGTTATATAAAAAAAAATACAATAAATAAAATAAAATAAAATAAAATAAACAAATAAAAGCTCAGTTGATTCATTTGATTTCAAGTTTGGCCTGCAAGTTTCTGTATTGTTTTATTTTCTGGTGGTGACCTGAGTGTCAGGGTCGGGAGGGGAGAAGGGCGGCAGGGGGGGAGGGGAAAGGGGCGTGAATTATTTGGGGGGGGGGTCGTGGTCAACGTAAATATTAAGCTTGAATAGCACACTATTCCGTTTCGTCACGTCACGTCGCCGGCCGTCAAATTTCTGTGGGTTAAAAGCATGTAAATTAGAGAAGCCGCGTATATTGCTCCGACCCGTTCCGTGACGACCCGTCGCCTGACGGACGGGATTGTCGACACAGAATCCTTTCTATTTAGTCAAAAACTGATCGCATCGCTAAAGTGTACGCACCTGCCGTCAGTCGACAGCCGTCGTCGTCCGTCACGCGCCTGCACACAACGCCATACCCTTAATAAATACAGATGTGAAACGATTTCAGTTGCCTTCCGGACTTAAATATCATCATGCCCGAGTGTAAAGAATTAATACCTTATTTACTACGACTTTCTGTTTAATTACCTACTTACGGTCACTACAAGTCCTTCTTCATTTGCATTGCCAATTTGGGCGCGATCAGATTTAAAAGCTCAGCAGAGCCGACTGAAAGGGTTTGCTTCGGAAGCAACGTGCGCTGGACCATGCGTTGCCATCGGGACGGAACGGAATGAACGGAACGGAACGGAGTGTGCGACAAGCTTCATAGACCGGCCCACGCCACCCATTTTTTTTACAGAATGCCTAGGTGCGTTTTTCGTCGACGATAAATTTTTACGCACGGGGCCAGCGACTACCTAATTACAACCGGTCGTTTGTACGCTCTCGCCACTTCCGCATCATACTTCCGGTTTTTATTTATTATTACTTTAACTAATTTTTCGACGCTGAATCTAATGGTAACATCTAATGCTATAAAACTTGACGCCACCACCAAGGAAAATGTGGAGGCGCACACCTCTATCACGCAGTGCAATAGCGGTCTCTATTATGTAAACTAAAAGTAGTAACCAGGGTGGTAGCATAACCATAACAGTTGTAGGTTAAAAATGTGTTAGGTTTGAGTGGCGCTGGTACGGGCAAAAGATCAGGCGATTCACTCACGTTCTACGTGATTATGATAGTACTGATAGGAGAAAAGGGGTTAAAGCAAGCTCAACTAATGTGCCAGGAAGATCCAAACTTGAAGTGTCATCAGTCGAGTTAATTTTTAGCATCACTCGTCTACCTTTGTGCGCATAAAATGCCGGAATTTCCGAATCATTCTTACTCCTCGTCACCATCCCCACCAAGGCCTGCTGAGATAGTAGCTGTGCTGTGGAGTGGAGCACAGCTACTATCTCAGCCGACCTTGATCCCCACCTTCATAGTGGATCAATCCCTCGTAAGGGGCTCGCAAGACGCTGCCTTATACGTTTCTTCCGCTACAGTAACTCAGAAAACGGCCGGGGTCCTACGAAAACACTACGGAAGTAAACATTATCATATTCTTAACGAGAAACACGTTTGATAATCGCCGCAGAATGAAATGCGTGATATCTATGTAAGTATATTTTGGCCTTGTAGTAAAAAACTGAACCGGAGCGAACGTAGTTATTGACCATAAAACAACAGAAATTTGTCCATCTGTATGCACCGGTCATTAAATTTATCCGAGGGGGAGGGCAGCGGAATGGAAAGGATGATCTTCAAATTTTCGATGACGCCCTTCCTTCTTCCTAGAACCGAAAGTAAGGATCCGCTCCCCCACCCAAGGTCCGAAAACATTCTGATCCCACCGCAGAAATATTGTTTTTCTTGAGCCTTTTCTGGTCACGTGTGTGGATGATTTCTTTGGCCTAATTAAAAACAAACATTTCGCGGAACCAATTCCACAGCGGCTCCAAGCTCGTCCACCATCGATCTGTATATGTGGAAGTTGTACTATCGCCATTGGTGTTAAAGGTAAATTAAGGTCGCCGTTAACGAAAATGATGTCAGTTTTTTTCCAAATTACGAGCCTCGCTCGCGCTGTCGCGCTCGCTGCGGCTAACTACATAACATCATAAAACGCAACCAAAAACCTAGCCGGAAAACTTCACGCGCCGGAATCTAGATAGGTCGGCCATCTTGCTTGGAGCTTCTGCGGTAGTGGACCCCATTTCGCTTCGACAGGTTCTCAATTGTGTGAAAAACAGGGCCGGCGAGAGCCGTACCACTTTTTTTTCGTAGCGCCAAGCGAAAGCCTTTCTGCAGTGGCAGGCGAAGTGAAAGGCTTACTTCCAAACGAAACAACATATGCGGTGCAGTGCGGTGCGATATAAAAATTTGTCCAAAGGATTTTTTATTTGTTTAAACAATTTTGACATCGATTGCCCACCATCATCTTGTGGCATTGTGCTTTCTTCTTCAACTAAACGAAATTTTAAACGAATTTGTCTTTGGATCAAACCAAAATTTTGGGGAAGTTTGTGTAAGTGATAGCCAACACAATGCAGTATTGCAGTTGCCAAAAAATGCAAGTATTGGCCTACTAAATATTATATGGGGGGGG
>JAHWFP010217106.1:0-11971 GCA_023313725.1 Lithobius niger | reverse complement strand
TAATGAACGAAAACCGAAGTAAATCATCCGTTCCATCGGTATTTGAATTGATCAAACACGCACATTCTTTTTCTGGCGTCCCATAATTTTGCTCACGGGCTGTCAGACAGGGGTGTTTATCTTCACCACACTCTTGAGAGAGCACACATCCCATACCTCGGTCTGAACAATCGCATTGTAAAATGAAGGTTTGGTTGAAGTCGGGCGCTCTTAGGACAGGAAACGTCACTAAGGCAGTTTTCAAAGTTTCAAAGGCATTTTGCTTTGAATCATCCTAAGTAACGGGATCAGGTGCATTGTAGCGGCGCTACCTGTCACTTTTAGGTGCTTGTCAGATAGTCACCGACATCTGGTGTAGTTGAGAATTCGTAGAGAGTACTGTAGAGAGTGACTGTTTTGACTTTTATAGTAGGTTCACACTACATTACTATTTTCGAATAGGAAAGGTTTGTTGAGTCACCGGACCCTCTAAGTTACAGAGTGCACTTTACACTTGTAAAATAGTCTAAGTTTTGTTTCCAGAGTGTTTAGAAGAACACTGAGTTCAACATAAATAAGAAAAAAAAAAAGCTGGTTTTTAGGAAGCGGACTTTAAACCCTTAAGTTATGGGAGTTCTAGACCAGAAATGCCGATGGCTGTTAACTACCCATAATCTATTGTCAAAGCTAAAAGTTAAGTTTAAATTTAAGAACTATAAATTTAGAAATAAGTGTCCAAAAGAATACTTGCAAAAATTAAACTAGTTACCTATGAAACTACTTCCCTTCCCGGCATGGCAACATTCGGACCAAGGTGACATCTCCACTCTGACCGTCGTAGTAACCTCTAGCCTTTGAGATCAGTGAGCATTGCTCAGGATTGAGAGCTGCTGGGGCTTTTTATGCTGGTAGGGAGGATTCTGGCTGCCAAAGCGCGGATGCCAGAATCCTCCCTGCCAGCATAAAAAGCCCTCCTCATCGGTTGAGGGCCAGGAGAACAATGGGAAGTGGGAGGAGAAGTCTGTTTTACAAAGGGACTGCATGGGAGAACTTAGAAGGAACGAGGCCTGTGCTAAAGAAGGTGCGTATTGAGTTTTGAACTCAAGAACAAGTGAATAGGCCTATCTTTTTAAACTACGATGTTATGCATCGCAACTATTGAAGGGGAGAGGGTGGAGTTTGTTGTTTAAATCATTACCACATTTTAATAGAAGGATGTCTTCTTATGTATTGCCTGATTAACCCATAACCGCCTGAAAAAACTTTCAGACCCTTTTTTTTAGAGTCCATATGGTACTTGGGTCGGTTCTCGGATTCGAACCGGCATTCTCTTGGTTTGGAGCCGACGACGCTGACCACTGAGCTGTGCCCCCGGGGACCCCTCACAAAGTTCGTGCTGGGACTTAGCTTTTCGCTGTTATACGTTGAAGGCGTACGTTCGTATCTAGGCGGTTATGGGTTAATAGTAGGAAAAGGCTTTATATACGTTCGGATGAGGTTACTATGGTCGGAGCCCTGAAATAAGTAAAAGATACAATACTAAAATGTCCGGTAAATTTTTATAGTAGAAAATGCCGTTTTTAGGACAAGGTACATTTCATGGGAAGAAGTTACGTTAATAATTGCTTTAAAAGCACTAAGCAAAAGATTAAATAAACCAGCTTGTGTATAGATGCTAGAACGCATCTAGTATTATTGCAGCCGCAGATAATAACAAGAGTGCAATTGAAGTTTTCATGACAAACTAAAACCAGTATTGAAGTTCAAAATAAAAATGTAGAGTGCGGGTCCTCAGTTACACGTATGTGGTTGAGTGCCAACTGACAGCCCCTCCTACAGCAACACTAAGTTAGTCTGCTTTATGCCAGAAAAAAATAATTACATATATACAATTTTTTTTCGGAAAATGGCAATAGGCCATTTGCGTGCGGTGCGCTCAGTTTGGAGCGTTTTTCTAACTGCTGTAGATAATTGTTGGAATCGAATTTTAATATTCTGTTTCCGTGGAGTTAAAGACAGAGTCCTTGGCTATTAACCCTCTGGGCCCTAGAAGCCGATATATCGGCTTTACATTATATACGTTTGAGTTAAGAAAAGAAAACCTTAGGGCCCAGAGGGTTAAGGATTGAAAACCGGCATCGTTTTTGTCCATTTTGCAGGGAGATACACATAGTTGAAGTTGTAGGCTTTGGGAGTTAGGCCTAGCGCTACCGAGCGCTTAGAAAAAAAAATTTGGTCCCCGAGTTTTTGATGTTTGGTGCCGGGTATCCTAACATCAGGATTTTTGGCCCACAGCCTTTACATGCCCCCAAGCAGGGGATTTTACTTGGGGTTCCTGTTGAGCTCGAAGTAAAAGCTGGAAAAAAAAAGCTAATGCACACAGGAATGCTCAAAATTTTGGTCGTCAAGCCATGTAATCTAAATTTGCAAGAACTTTCACTATTCAGGCAATCTCTCCCATTTTACAAAAAATGAGAAGTCTTGAGCTACTTAGTCCTAGCTCTGGATCCAAATACAAAGTTATAATAACACTACATATACAAAAATTAAAATGCCATTTTATGTTTTTGGGGGACTGACGTTTTTGGCAAGATTAATTTGAGTAAGAATGTACATTTTATAGAGAACACTGTATTGCAAAAATTAACAGCGTGCTGTCCGCGCTGCATCGTGCAGGATTATCGTACAAAGCACACCAAAAATTGGAGCAACGACATTTTAAGGGAAAACACTATTTTCGAAGATTTACGAAAACTAAAGGTACATGTTCAGTTCTTGTAACTGTTAAATGATACGGTCTTAACATTTAATGCTCTAACTCGTCCGCCATTCACAGAATGCTATTTTATTTATCCAGGAAAGCATCGGAAAAAACCTCGAGGCACACACCTCAGGACCTAGCTTGCGTTAAGGATCGGAATAGAGGGTACTATGAGCGCATGAGAAATCGTAAGCTCTATTTAAAGTTAACAAATTACCACTGGGATGGTTTTAGGTTACCAAACAACTTGTTTTACATACAATCTCACACTAAAGGGTTTTTAGGTATGACCCATAACTTAACATAATTTTAAGAATGCTGGGAGGTTTTAAAATGGATAATAACCAACAACCTTTTAACTACAGAGTTAACCTTTTGACCTCAGAGGTAAGACAGACAACTTTTTTAAAGAAAGATGTTTCGTAAAAACTTTAAGAGGAGTCAGCCAGGAACCACTAAACTCCCATAGATATTCCTAATGAATATTATTAACGTGTCGTTACAATCTCTGTAATTATCCTCCCACAAAGGAAGGCGTTGATAAAGACAGGGGGAGTAAACATTGGCACTTAAAATTTAGGTGTAAGGGTCCGAAATGGGAAGAAGCTGAAAGTTCCTTTTGGTGTGGTTGCACTTTCAATATACCACTTAATAGTTAAATAAAAAAAACTATTTTCAGATATTTTTGCTGAAAATGAAATGTTTGAACAGTTTTAAGTTTAAACGAAATAGCATTTAAATGAAACTTTTCCAGGTTTGTACAACGAAGCAGTCTTGAAGATTTAAGGCATTAAAGCAGTAAACACAAGAAGTATGTTTTAGGTTAGGTGTTCCTAGATGGAGCCACGTTTGTAGCGGCCCACTACTCACTACAGTTTAACACTTATGAGGGAAAACTATTTCGTTTTAGATGTTGAAGTAAAAAAATACTCAACATGGAGAAAAATTATACGTTGTTTAGGTTAGCCTTGGTGGTTTGCACCAGTTTTGCAATTACAAAAAAAAAACTCTTCTTAGAGAAAAAAAACTACACGAGTTTCAGCTGTCAAGTTTGGAGACCCATTCAAAAGGTTTTACCTACTCCCATACTGATAAAATTACATTTTAATTTTCGGTTACGTTAGAATTATAACCTTAGTTTTAACGAAAAACAATTATCTAGTTCAAAGAGCCATAATTGTCGTGATCAAGCACAAAAATTCCCCCCTTACACAAGACAAGAGTTTAACACTAAGACATCAGGTCCTAATTTAAAAGGAATCAGGGGGAAAAAACTTTAAGTTTTAAACAACTGGCATACTGAATTCAGGTTAAATTAAATTCGGGTAAACTAATTTTACCGAATTCGGGAAAGAATTCGAAGTACCCAAGGGAAGCACTCTTATTGTGTAAAGAAGCTAGTCTTTACCATCAGATTTGAGAGGAGACCTCAACTCAAAACAACAATATCCTGAGGGTTTATCGTTTCTCGCAACGAACAATTTCTTTATTGCCAAAACAACTTAACCTGGTAATTTTAGCATTACATTCCTCGAATGTGATGTTCCCCTGGAGGTTACTTCCGGTCTGTAGACGCTTGCTTGCATATTCCACCGCGCGTGTGCGGCGCGGCCTCCCTTATAAAAGCGACAGCGCGCACGCTATCGGCATTCATTTTCCTCCAGAGGTGTCTCCACTCCACCTCGCTCCCCGACTGTCGTTTGGAAAATTGGATTCCTCGCCGAAGATGGCCACCGCTTCGAAAGCCCATCTTTCGTCCGACGACGCTCATCCTCGTGCTCTTGCTCACTTCGATCTTGGTAGCCGTTGGGCTTCCGCCCTCGAGCTTGCCGCTTACGTCCCTGCCCGCACGACACTTCCTGTCGTCACGCCTGCTCCTGCATCGCCTGACTCCCCACTCCTCCCGGGCCAGCGCACGCCGCCTCCCGCCCCGTTGGACCTGTCGTCCCTCCAGCACGACCTTCAAGTCGCCAAAGACTCCTACCGGAACCTCCGCCGTGCGCCCCTTTCCCATTCTCCGGACCGGAACTCGCCGCTCGACCTGTCGTACAACTCCTCCCGGAAAGGCCTCAGCGTCAGCCGCAGTGTTGTATGGGAAATCGTACATGGCACTGTCCGTCACCTCCAAGTCAAACCGATGCCGCCTCCTTCCTGCACATCATCAGTACGCAAGGCCCGCACCCAGGACTGGGTTGCGTCCACATCAAGCCACGAAGGGCACAGGCGTGCCGCTTCTACCCCCCCCCCCCCTCCCGGGCGACGGCACCCAAGCGCAAGTCGGACGACACACTGTCGTCGTGTCGCCCTGTGTCGCCCACCCCTGCTGCCGAGAAGCGCATCAGGTTCCCGGACGACACTCCAGATAAAACTACCCTGTCGCTCACAGCTCTTTTAAGGACTGTCGAGCAGACTGTCCCGGACTGCTTCCTGTTCAAGCCCACCAAGCTGCCGGACGCCCCCGTCATCAACCTTGGCCTGACGACGGGCCTTGGATTCGCCTCACGAGACATAGACGCCAAGCCCCGCTGCCTCCTGGGTCAATCAACGACACTCTGTCGCTCGAAGAACGCGCAGTTCATCGCCGCACGCCATGCATCTCTTCCAGCCAGAAGTGTTCTCTTTTCCCGGACGACACAACTGACGACACGACTCAGTCGTTCGGTGAAAGCGCGGTTCATCGCCGCCCGCCATACGCCTCGACGGAGCTCTAACCCTCCCGGCCGCTTCCCGCACCAAATTCCTGGATGTGACGTGTCGCAAGCAACCTGTCTGACTCCTGTTTCGGTTACGATTATTTCCAGAAGCGGTTTTATTTGCTACTGAGTTTTGGTTACACGATGTCTTCACTCACGTTCTAGTTCTCAAACGACGAGATCAAGACTCAAGGCCTCGTTCGAGTGAGGAGCCGACACCGTTCCTGTTCTCTGCTGCTTGTCTCGACCGTGGCTAATCCCACGTCTCGAGTGAAAATCAAGTCACCTGTTGCTGTCTATTGCTGCTCGCCTCACTCGTGGCTAGTACCCACGTCTGAGTGAACCAAGACGGAAGCCGTTTGCACCTCTTGCTGCTTGTCTCGACCGTGGCTAACCCCACGTCTCGAGTGAAAATCAAGTCACCTGTTGCTGTCTCTTCTGCTCGTCTCACTCGTGGCTATATCCCACGTCTGAGTGAACCAAGACGGAAGCCGTTCGCACCTCGCTGCTTGTCTCGACCGTGGCTAACCCCGCGTCTCGAGTGAAAATCAAGTCACCTGTTGCTGTCCACTGCTGTTCGTCTCAATTGTGGCTAAAATTTCCATGATAACTAAGTTCTGCCACTGCAAAGTTAATGCCCCCACCTTAAATGCGTCTAGCATTTTTTCACTACGTTAATCATTTACTCTTTTACTATTTTTACTTGCCCCTAGAACACAACCATGGTGCTCAACTTCAAAAGATTTTTATGGCAATTTTACCGGACACCACCTTTTGTTTTTGTTTGTAAATATGGATACAAAAATCGCAGAGGGTGACCACTCCATGTGTGTATTAAAACAATCCCGTATAAAGATCTGTTTCCATAGCCAATAAATTAATATTCTGTGCAAACACTTCGTTTCCCCCACCCCCTCCTTCAATAGTTGCGATGCGTAACATTGTAGTTTGGACTGTTGCGTTTCCATCAATTCACCAAACCCTTCCAGAACGCTAACCCTCAACGGCTCCAACGGTCCTGGATCCAGCCACTCAGAGCTCCTAAGCTCCAGCCAATCAGCGCAAATCCCCCTGTCTCTACCTTTTTAAAGGTCAATTCAGATCGTTACACTTACCTCTAAAGCCTTCACGTGGTACAGCTCGTTTTGGAACTCGAACAAATTTCCCTCCTCCAAGCCTGCCTGCCTCTCTTGCCGCCAAAACGTGCAGTCGTCGCAGACGTCCGCCCCCCTCACCCATATATACCACCAGCCCTGCATTCCCAAAGTTAGCACAGCTCCGAGCGCTGCTCGGGGGAGCACAGCTCACAGATCTCAGACTAGGGACCGGAACGATGCCGTCCGAAAGTTGCCGTGCTGGGCACTAGGGTTGTGGTTCGTATCACGTAGTTTAAATTGAAAGTTTTACTTTAGGCCCCTTAACCTAAATTACTAGTTCAAATTTTAACACAACTCCTAGTTTGAAAATTTATGTTTTAACTTCGTACATCGGCAGTTTCTGAACTTAGTTAATCATAAACATCAGGGTGGTTCCCTACCTAAAAAACAAGTCTATCTTGCTTATTTCAAATAATTTTATTTTAGTAAAAGTCCTGCTTAAATTGCTAGTGCTCCCGTTGAGCCGATCTAGTTCAGATTTAACTGGAAGTTTAGTTGAGTTTGTGCGCAAACAACATACTGTAGGACTAATGTAACTTGCGGCTGCTTTTGCATTAGGAGGTTGAAACATACCTGAGTTAACTTTTCTTGATGTAAAGATTACTATTTTCTAAACGCCAAGTTCGTTTGTTGAATTTCATGATGTAAATTCGTTGCTTTATTTTCAAAAGCTTTTAATTGTAAAAACTCGTGTGAAAATGTAAAGCGTTTTTCTTTTATATTTTGTCTAACTGCATAAATAAAACCAAGCGTTTTAAACGTCAGTTGTTTTTACCCAGTTATTAATTGTAGAGTTAAAATATTACGTAAACCCCCTTTTATTCTTAACTCAGGATTTTCTGCAATTAATGTCACTCCACCTGGTGGCAGCGCGTAACGTGTAAATTAGTACTTGTTAGCCTATTTAATTTGATAGGATATTTTCGCTCCGTTCCCTACATCGGGCCGTAGCCACGACTGTGCTTTGATAAACCAACAAATCACCGAAAGTATTATTTTAAACAAGACCGAAGTCTACCTGATGTCAGGGATGTTACAAGCACCTCAGCCATCGTAGCATCCGCCGTTACAATTTGGTGGCAGCGGTGGGATCAACAGGTGCTGTTCTCAACAAGCGTTTCCCCCCTGCCATGCTACCGTACCGTCATTACCGTTGAAGAACCCTTCAACCCGATGTCCACAACTCAGCCCAAATAGTTGCCCGAAAAAGATGTCCGTGACTCCGTCAAAATAGTCACACCATCCGATGTCCGTACTGAAGTCAAAAACAGTACTTTTCCCGCCCCAGTGTCTGCACCCGACCCGGGAGCCGAGAAGTGAAAGCCGCAACTTTACCGTGAGAGGAAATCTGCCCCCTGCCGTTTAGATGCAAGCATCTGGCCGCCGCCGGTGAGGAGGATCCGCCCGTGCCGTGCCAGGACCAGGAGCTCCGTTGCCGCAACCAGTGAAGTAGACGATCTACTTCGACTATTTTGTGCAAGCCTTGTTCAATCAGTGGTAGAGGATTGGACCAGGACTAGACTGACCGCTCACTGATTGAGTATTTGGGTAAGTGTACACGAGATATGCTGTAGGCCGCCAAGCCTAGTGTTATAATTAGATGCATTTTTTAAATGGTTTAGTTGTTCATACACCAAAGCTAGGAAGGTCTTAAAGGTGTATTTTATGTATGTCTTACTGGATTTGGGAAAGTCGTTTTAGTTTTAAACTCACTTTGCCCTTTTTAACGTAAATTAATCGCGGCTGCTTTTAACCCATAACCGCCTGAAAAAACTTTCAGACACTTTTTTTTTTTTTTTTAGAGTCCACGTGGGTCGGTTCTCGGATTCGAACCGGCATTCTCTTGGTTTGGAGCCGACGACGCTGACCACTGGGCTGTGACTGCCCGCTTTGCTCGGGGGTCCCCGGGGACCCCTCACAAAGCTCGCGCTGGGACTTAGTTTTTCGCTGTTATACGTTGAAGGCGTACGTTCGTATCTAGGCGGTTATGGGTTAGCTGAGGGTTGAAAAAATACTTGATTGCAACCAATAACCCATAACCGCCTGAAAGAATTTTAGACCCCTTTTTTTAGAGTCCATATGGTACTTGGGCCGGTTCTCGGATTCGAACCGGCATTCTCTTGGTTTGGAGCCCACGACGCTGACCACTGGGCTGTGACTGCACGCTTTGCTCGGGGTCCCCGGCAACCCCTCACAAAGCTCGCACTGGGACTTAGTTTTTCGCTGTTATACGTTGAAGGCGTACGTTCGTATCTAGGCGGTTTTGGGTTAGAAATCTGTTAGCAAACCATTAAAAATAACGAAATAATTATTCTATAATGAAAGGCAGTACGTTTCAAATCCTTTTATTTGGTGTAAAGAAAAAGAAAAACGGATTAGTAAAAGCCAAGATATTAAAAATATTAGAAAACCTCTCACTGGTGCCATTTTTTCCAAGATAGCGACTCATTTCCGGTCTTAAAATTGCGAAGAAAATTTGGTAACGTTTATATCTTGCTTCTTCACAAGCTTCTTGTTCAGAAAAAAAAGTTTCCGCTTCTACTAAAAAATGCCTCAACTCATTGCATTTTCTGATTTTACTCCTAGACTATGTATACATTCCATTCCCCCGTCAGCCGTATTAGTTAGTTCTTCGGCCACCATGATTGCATACACCTGTAATTGCCTTAGTCAAAGCCACTTCCGTTCTGTATCGCGCGACGTTTTCTTTTTGTGGCGGGTCTGAATTTGTGCCGTTTCAATTTGCGCGTGTCGTTTTGTTATTTAGCGCCGTGTGTATTAGCGTCGCATCAAGTAGTGGCGTAGCATTACTGACAAGTAAATTAATGACAAGTAAAATTATTGACGCTTTAATTAGTGACGTTTTATTTAGCGTCGTTTAAATTTGTGATGGTTTAAATTAGTGAGTGTGTATTAGTGTCGGTTTAATTGGTGACATGTAAATCAGTGACATATCAGTGACATGTTGGTTTTGTGACGGATTTGTTTTGGCGCGCCAGTTTCTGTATCGGACGACAAGTTGTCCTGTAGCGGGCGGCTCTCCCTGTAGCGCCAGCGTGGCTCTAAAAAGCCACCGTAATTAACAATTCACGGGCACAAGTTTTATCGGCTAGTTTTCTTTACGTAACAACTCTACGTTTGGTTCGTAAGGCCAAATCATGTTTCTCAATTGCGCTCGACAACTGAACTGGTCATCCGTCCATTTTGACGTCAACGTTAATTCAAATAAAAATTAATTTTACGTGAAACACTATTTAAATTGCAGCTGTAAAATAAATTTATAATAGTTAAACAGAGCGAGTAATTAAACACTTCTCTAACAACCTAATCCAGTCAGGGACATAAAAATACACTCTTATATCACCATAGCACTCAGGTGGATAATTAAATACATAATATGCATGAAACAAACACTTGGCTTGGCAATCGGAGCATACCCATATGCACTAACCTGATTTCCATGCACAATCGCTGTGCGGTCTGTCAATCCAATCACCCATCGAAGATTGAATCCAAAATTGTAGTGGTCGCACTTCCAGCTGAAAATCAAGCACTGTCACTGTGTATCCAGGGTGAATAGTCAAGTGGGTTTCACTCTAGGAGCTCCGTGTCCTGTTTGAGGCCGGCTTCTCCAGGGGTTGAAGGAATCATCTGCCTTCCGAAGGCTTGTCTGTTGCTTCACGGCTTGTGAAGTGAGGGTTGCCGCTTCCAGGCTCCAGCTGGATTCGGGGTTACTGATGGGGCCCCATTTTGTTTCAACTGGAACTCAACTTCAACTCAAACTTCACACAACTGGATGAAAAGTAAAAACTCAACTTCGATTAGAAAATGTTTGTGGGACCTCGGGAACCCGTTATAACATGCAAACCGCGGGAATTACATGTAATAAATCTATTTGGTGCAAACCGCGGGAATTACACACAAATAGTCAAGACTATGTTTTCTAAGTCCGACCTAGAATCAAATCTTCAAATCTGTAGATCCTTAGTATTTGGGGAAGCACCCTGGAAAATACGTCGTCTAAATGCAGATTTAGTGTTTAGATTAAGTTCATAATAATAAACACGGAAAGAAAGCTGGTTTTTAGAAAGGGACCGTGAACCCTGACGTTATGGCGATGGGGGCCTAGAATGCCGACTATGGCTCCACCTCCATAATTCCCTCAAAGCTTAAGGTTAGGTTAAGTTTAAAACTAAAATTTCGAATGGGGTTCCAAAATTAAATTTTCTAAACTAACACTAGTCTAATACGAACCAACTACCTTTGCCCGGCTTGGCAACATTCGGACGGGACATCTCCTATACCGACTGGCGTAGTCACCTCTGGCTTTGAGATCTGTTGAGCGTGTGCTAACGATTGCCTCTTGGGGCTGGGGTTATATACTCATTACCGGTGTAACGGCGGATGCTACGACGGGGTAGGTGCTTGTAACATCGCCGCTCGCCTGGTGTAACTAGATCTTCTTACTATTACTTTTGGGTACTTTTTGGTTCAAACAAGCACAACAGCTACAGTCCCGGCGTAGGGAATGGAGCTACTCATGTTCTAATATTGTAGGCTAACTGTAATAATAAGCGGTAACGCTGCCACCAAGGTGGGAAAAGGCTAGCTAAACTAAGTTTTAAGAGAATTATCTTACATGTTAACTTCTAGCAAACAACGAGCGAATAAACTGACGGACGTTTAAGAAAAACTCCTGGTTTTTATTTTAAACAAACATGAATAAAAATATCGCACTACTATTACATTTGGTAACTTTACACCTAGTTTAGGTTATAAAATACAGGGGGAATTTACATTAAATTCAACACTAGAACCAACACGAAGTTCATGTAAAACAATTTCAAATAGAAAAAGTGAGTTGCGTAGGCACAAGGAGATTTAACAAAGAGCCCTCTAAATTATCAATAGCCTCGGCTGACTAATAAAAGTAGACCTGTTTTACAGTTTTGTTTCTACGTGTAACAGCACAGCATTAAACCTCCCAGAGTTGCTGTTAAGTCAACTCCTTAAATTATAGAAGCATCGCTACATATAAAGTGGATCCGAGCGTTTAATCAATGGAAACCCCACGAAGATCAAACCGTCCTTTGTTTACTTTAAACAGCGTTTAAAAAAACATAATAAAAAAAGCTGGTTTTTAGTATGGGACCGTGAACCCTTAAATTACGGCCACCAACGTCCGAAATGCCGTTTGGCTTGACGCACCATAAATTACCTTCTAAAGCTACGAGGTTAAGTTTAAGATTTAAACTATAAATTTTGAATGTAGAATCCAAAAAATGAACTTTTAAAGCTAAACTAAGTACGATACGAACCACTACCTTTGCCCGGCATGGCAACAATCGGACCGCGGCATCTCCACTCCCGACCGGCGTAGC
>JAHWFP010217105.1:0-10436 GCA_023313725.1 Lithobius niger | reverse complement strand
CAAGGACAGTAAGACTACATAAGCCCGGGAAGCGTATTTACAAACCTTACTCCTATTCGGCACCATTAGCAAATCGCGTCGCCTCATTGGCGCTCTCAATCACGTGACCCGCAGCAGACTACGACGAATGCATCAGTCGCCGCCGAAGCTTTTGCCGAACCATAGTGTGGACGCAAGTAGCGGATTGAAATTAAACCAATACTACCAGCGTATTCATTAAAAGCTATACATAATTCTGTCAACATACTGTAACTTGTTTCTGTAATGAACATTGAAAATGAAGTCAACAGCGCGGTGGCAGCGCTTTAGACTCGAAACTGAGAGCTGAACAGGCTCTTCTCGCAGTTTATGTATGGGCAGCCATTTGTTGTTGTGTGAGCGTTGCCGACGTGATCTTCCGTGTATACGCTAGTTAGGCAATGGTTTGAGGAATGCGACGCATAGTGTGACCATAGTGGACCATGGACCATGGACCATAGTGTGAACCATCAGTTTTGTTTTTGCAATAAAACTAACCGAGGGCCTGCGAGGTTTTATATTCGATATACTGTAACACGATACACAACATCGTATTTTTTTTGCCTATATGACTTAAGCATTGAATCAGAAATAAATTTTATAGCCTAGTCTAACATACATTAATGGCAGCTGCAGACAAATTGGAGTAAAATAAATAAACGTACAAATAGTAGTAAATAATAATAACGGCAACTTTAGTTATTTCTAGTGTATGATTTTCACTGTTGGCTTATTTCAATTAGGTTAGCGACACCCTATTTTGTCCGATTTGGTTGACCATACTATCGTGTAGCAGGCGTGTTATGTGTAAAGGGAATAAATTGCGGCAACCAGCCTACAACCAAATAAATGACTTCTTTCCAAGCTCTAATACACAACCTATAAACATTGACAATCAAGAGCTATAACTGCCTTTATGTATAGTTGTTCACCCACACGTTAAAATAGCAGCACACACGATGGCTCACGGTTCCAATAATACCGCCAAGCGAAGCCCATGCGACGCGGTGAGCTGCTCTGAGTCACGTGACTAAGAACGCCAATGAGACCACGCGATTTTGCCAATGGTGCCGAATAGGAGTAAGGTTTGTAAATACGCGCCCGGGAAGTAATTCATTCAGATGTACTTGGAAGAATTACGCCAATCTCCAAAGGAAGAGTCAATTACATCGTAACATTCATCAATGATTACACAAGATATGCCAATATCTTCAACATCAAAACAAAAGACAAGGTATTCGACAAATTTAAGGAATACAAACTTGAAGTCGAAAATTTTCATGAAATTAAGATTAAGACAATTGAAACAGACAACGGTGGCGAGTATAAAAGCCAAGCCTTCGACTCCTACTTGAAGGAACATGGAATGCAACGGAGACTTACCGTGCCGGGAAATCCAGAACAAAATGGAACTTCTGAACGTTTTAATCGTACTCTACTTGACATGACGAGATGTTTGCTGACACAGTCAGGATTGCCGAACAACCAATGAACAGAAGCTGCCCATACAGCCTGCCATATCAGAAACTTTGTCCATCAAGATCCTTAAAAGGAAAAAGTCCTGCATCACTCTGGAACAAAACTCTGGATGCCAACGTTGACCATTTGATAGTATATGGAAGCAGAGCATGGGAAGTTACTGGACGACACATCCCAAGGCACAAGCTTGATCCAAGAACTATTGAAGCAGTTTTCTTAGGCTAACCCGAAGGCGTCAAAGGCTATACGCTGTGGAACTTCAAAGAAGATCTTCATCAGCCGTGACGTAAAATTCGAAGAAGACATCTTCCCATTTCATAAGGAACCCACAGTCGAAAAGGTCAAAGACGAACCATTTTTCTGTATGCCGATAGAAGACACCTTAACTGAGGAAAATCGAGAAAACGTGATAGGCACTCAACTGGAAGTGCACGAGCAGGGGGAGATGTCGACCACTCCAGACGAGGAAACTGCACCAGAAAAAGAAGGATTCCTAGAATTTGACGAGGACAGATATGACGTGGACTGCACTACCCTTCCGTTGGAACACACCCAGCTGACAGTACATCGATTCTTCCGCCAAGCCGAAAAGCGAGGTTTCCAGCTTGTAGTGCTTAAATGCAAGGCCATACATTCACCACAAGACAGCTGAGCGGAACCAATAACATTAGAAGAAGCTCTAAATGGACCCGAAGCTCGAGAATGGAAGCAAGCAATGGAGGAGGAGATGTTGAATCTGAAGGAAAACCAAACATGGGAGTAGAGCCCAAACCACCTAGAAGATGAGTCTTTAGTGGGTTTTCAAGCAGAAGTTCAACCAGAACGGCAAATTGGAGCGCTACCGAGTCTAGGCGTCTATCTGAAAGAAATTGGATTGCAAGAATCTATAGCAGACCCATGTGTTTAATACTACATGGAACAAGGAATCATTCACGGAGTTTATGTTGATGATAATTTTATTCTTGTGAGAGATGGTCAAGCCCTTAAAACCTTCAAGACAGGTTCAAGTTGCGGGACCTGGGAAAAGTGAAAGAAATTTTGTTCATGAAGGTTGAGCGCCAAGCAGATGGATCAATCTATCTTGCTTAAACGGCTTACGCCGAAGAAATACTGAAAACTTTTGGCATGACGGATGCCACCACCAGATTCAACTCCGTTGGATCTTGGAACCAAGTACAAGAAAAGCAGCGAAAAGGACAAGAGATTTTCACAATGTAGCGATATACCATATCCAGTAGCCATGGGTAGCCTACTTTACCTTGCGAAAGGCACAAGACCCGACTTGGCCTATGCCGTCTCCTACATGAGTCAATTTAATGAGTGGCCAATAAAAAAACACTGGCAGGGAGTCAAGCACATTCTGCGATACTTGAACACAAACTGTATGAAATTACACTATCGCAAGACGAATGCAGACGTAGAGTTCTACTCAAGACTCTGACTGGGCTTCGGACGCAACCGACCGCAAGTCCTACTGTGGATACACACGCATCTTAGCCGGAGCTGCAGTATCCTGGAGAAGCAAAAAGAAAGAAGTAACAGCCTTGTCGACTGTCGAGGCGGAATACAACGCCACGGGACATGCTGCAAAAGAAGCTTTGTGGCTACAAAATCTCCCCTTTGAAATTGGATTGGGACAGTGTGTAAAACTCCAATCCAAATTCATGTGGACCACCACGGCAATATGTGTATGTCTAAAAACAATATCACCTCTGAACGAAGCAAACACATAGACCTCAAGTACCATTTCCTCAGGGAACTCGTGAGGAAAGAGAAAATTAACTCTGTGTACACTCCATCAGGCCAGAATATAGCAGACGTGTTTGTTAACCAAAATTCTCCCGAAGAAGAAACTAAGTGGACATTTGAGTTCGCTGGGACTTGTATTGGGACACGATGTGGACAGTGACTGATTTAGTGCCCAACAAGGGGGAGTGTTGTTATGATAACTTTTGGCCCCTTTTTTAAAGTAAGTATATCGTCCATATTAATCAGTGTCAAATCCTTTTTTTTGTGAAGTCGCTTTTGTGAAGGCCCGCTTGACGGCACAATCTTTGTAGGTTAGCGCCAAAAGTTTTAAATAAACGCGGACCTAAGCATTCGAAGCTAGGCTTCCATACTGGCAACACGTTTTAATTCTGCTCTCTGTTTTCTTTAAAATACTATCTCTAAAATCCTGCTAAACAGTTTCAACAACATTATTTTATGAGGGTCTTTTCGAAAATGAAAAGCCGAAAATTAGAGGCAAGTAATTTAGGATGGACGTAAAGTCCGAGTGTTATTTCTCTTTGAACCGAGTGGGAGGATAACTTTTTCACACCACTTTAAAAAAATTAAATTAAGGCATTCTGCTAATGAAAGGACGTGACAGGCTTACTTTAATGTGGAGTACTGCAGAGCCGGGTGGATGGGCGTCAAGGATTGTTCGCAGTTGTTTCCCATTTGTCAAATCCCACATGGTAATCTACAAAATAAAAATAAATGTCAAATTGATAAACTGCATTTAGTTTCTAATGATTCTGCTCCTCTAAGTCATGTGGTAGCGTGGTAATCATTACTATTAGGACTAACCGCAGTTCTACATCTCGCTATACGACAAGCATCTAGTCATCAACCTAACTACTAACAATAGAACTGTTGAAACAAAAGCACACAACAAATCTTACTTCACTGGATCCATAAGAAAACAGTTGGTCTTCAAAATAATGAAGCATGAAAATAGAAGTACCTGTAGGTAGCTAATGTAATGGTAAGCAATGCCACTCCCGTATGCCCTTAAATTTCTCCACTTGTATTCTTCAGCAGTTTGTTGCGTTACATTAAACTGTCATGGGGCTTCCCCCACTCCCAACCTGCCTTCCCCCTGTAGCCCATGACCCTTGTGTGCGAGCTCCATACAAGGAGCTCGAGGCATTCCTGCCAGAGGAGTTGGACCGGACCCAGGAGAATGGTGAGCAGATGACCGGTCCCAATCCCAGTCAGTGTGATGTAGATGACGAGTAATCAGCAATAAAGCCAAGTATTTGTGGTAAACAGTGACTTAAGGGAGCTTACTGGCCCCAAACAGTGTGCGACTGTGAACCCAGTGGCAGGTAAAGCCCCAACCTGCCACAAAACTACAATATGGTAGACAGCTATTCTTTGAGGTGGCTCTGCTCCCCAACAACCTGTTCAATCCGAATTTCATTCAGTCTCTGTTCAGTACCTCAATAAATTTTCAGATTGTTGAATGTTCCCCTTTAATCAGCTGGTTGAATTGACTGTGTCACTTATACACAGCATTACATGTTTTTGGCAGATCGTTTCTCAATGCATCATAACAATTCCACAGCACGTAAGCAAAGTAAGAAAGTTTTGTTGACGTACGTTAACATGCGTTTCAGATTAAATCTCTTGGAATTACCATTGACAGCAGCTTAAAGCCAAGTGGCCTGTTTATGGCTACAGTAAAAAAAAAATCTAACTGTGCCTTGGGTCAAATTAACTGCCATTTTACCTTCCTTAGTGTGACCACCATGCGACTACTTTATACCAAGTCTGTGCGACCATACTTGGACTAATATTTTCAGATATGGTATTCTACTTCTCAACCGCTTTCGCCTTGTCCGACTCATGTAACAATGGAACAATGTAGGATCGCAACAATGGTTTTCTAGATTGGGTGCTGGGATCACTGATCTAAGCAGTCTGTGCTGGGAGCAGTACTCTCGGCACTTTATTAACACTTTGTCAATCAAAAATGTGAATCTCCTTAGCAACATTTTATTAATGATGCTCAAACCACTGATTAAATATGATTAAAATGTCGGGATAAATACTGCCGCAAACTAAATGCGATTCTTTAAACACCCAACAACTCAAAAAAAAAGAGCCAGCGTACGAAACTTTCGTATTCAAGAATTAAAATTCATGACTACACTATAACTTTGTTGGAAATTTAACGTTGCTTCCTGAAACGTTTGCTTTAATTTTTCACTGCATTTATCTTTACTTCCACTCAGTAAACAAACGAAAAACCCACTCTGTTTTCCAAACACTGCCCGTAGGTCTATTTACCATGCAGTAGTCATTCAAACAATACTATTATTTTTGTTCTCTTTCTTGTGGCTTATTACGTAACCGTTTCCTTTGTCACTTGCTAAATCGAAAACTTCTTGAACGACAATTTATACGCCGCCACTGCTACGCTTCATCAACAATCATTAGCTTAGCAGTTGTCCAAATGCAACAATCGGTCAAGGTGTGGTAACAATGACGGCTCGTGCAGAGAAGGCGTAAACGGTTGAGAAACAGGTTCTTGCAGACTTCCCTCATGCTGAGTTCACGTTATTGTTACATCTCAGCAATACAGAAGCAAGCAAGAACCTATACTTTGTTAAAGACATCGCTATTAAGAGTGCCACTAAAATGAAGATTCTACCAGAGAACTTGTTCTCGCAGGAGAATCTAAGTTCTCCGAGTAGAATCCGACGACGCTGTGTTAACTAGTTTGGGATGTCCCCCCTGCGTACGGCACGTTTCTTTACTTATTTACATAAATTATTCACCTTAATTTATTCAATTTCACATTGAATCTCGTCACTTCTGGTCTCTCTCCACCTCGCCTCCATGCGCCTAATCACCACTGTCTTTTGCCGACTTGGTGAATCCCTGTGCCATCGGAGGCGGGCGGGCACTTTAGTTAACACAGCGTCGTCGGATTCTATTCGAAGAACTTAGATTCTCCTGCGAGAACAAATTCTCTGGTAGAATCTTCAACTCTTCTTCATAGAAATCCTCCTCGCTGTGTTAACTAGTTTGGAATAACCAGATTATTCAACTGTGGCGCAGTTTACCAGACTAATCCCAGCGCCAGCTTACCCCTCGGCTGACCGCCAACATTACCACAAAAAACTAAAATCACTAACCTTAACCCAGTACCAACAGCAAACTCCAACAGTACTTCGCCTACCCCAATCAACCCAGCAGCCCCTTTTCCTGCACCCTTTGCAGCAGAAGGCCCGCCAGGCTGGAATCCGTCTCCTTCTGGTAATGTGACTGGAAAACGGAAGGCGTCGCCCAGTTAGCCATTGTCATAATTGGGCCGGTGATGCCCCACAACCACCCGCCGCAGCAGCCACTGCCGCTCCCACGGAATGGCCCTTAAACTGCTTAATGTCAATGCCTGCTGCCCGCAGGATCTCACAAAGCCATCTGGCTACTGATTGCGCCTCGACCGGGGGATGTGGCGCGATGTACGATAAGAGCAGGCGATTTGATCGCTCCCCCTGTTTCCGAAGCCCACTTGTCACGAAGCGGCTCCGTACGGCGGATGTATGCTTGTAGATAACGCAATATGTCCAAGCTACTGTCAGTATTTTTGTGCAGCCTCAATATATAAGGGAGCCCTACCCTAGCCGACTTGTGTTTTCATATCACAAAAATTGCCTCTTCCTCTGCAATGTTACACCCAGACAGTTCCAGCCAACTCAACTCACTCGCTCTGCTGTTCGCAGCAATTGCCAGCAACATTGTCAATTTAATGTTAGACTCCTCAATGGGACAATGACCAAGCCCTCAGGGGGTGTAATCCCCAGAGAAAAACTGCCACCTTTGCTAATTCCCAAATCACAACGTACCGGGGCACGGGAGGTCTTACATGAAAGACACCTTTCAACCAACGCTTCACTACAGGCACACAAGATAACCGCACTTCTCCTTCTCCCTCGTGGAACCGCGCCAACGCCGCGACGTAACCAACCAACGTGTTGTATTTCAAACCCTGGGAGAAGAGTTCTGAAAGAAAATTCACGCACGCCACTACCGGCGCTCTCGCCGGTTCCAGGATCCGTTTTTAGTTTGCACCATGCTATCCATTTGCCCCACTTTGCCCCATAAACTTTCCTAGTCGAAGCCGCTACATCCGCCTCAATTAGTTCCTGCTCTAATTTCGATAACACCAAAGCGGTCGACTAATGCGCCCCTAGGCGTGAATAAACATTACATTACACATCGCCACCGAGATACTTTCTCTTGGCGCTTGCACAGCATTCAACGAAAGCGTCTGTCCCTGGACAGAACTGAAAAACCCTGGTTCCCTCAACTCAATCTGTGCCCCATTAACCAAAGAAAAACCTCCGATCCCTGGCGCCCTGGCACCCCGGGACTCCTCCACTCCTGTAGCCACCGATCTACCCCTCGAAGCCACGGCCACGCGGCCTGGTCCATCTGTCGCGTAGCTTTCTTCACCGCCGATGCCTCTTGCTGTGCTTGCCGTAGTAAGTCCTATAGTGGAACTCCAAATAATTCGCCTAAAGTGGGCTGGCGTGCTCCCAACTCTGGCCTTAACTCGTCCGCGTAGGTGCACATTAAATGCCCTCGTCGCGTCTCATGCACATTAAGTAGCGCTTGAATTTGCAATGTAGTAGACTACTAGTAGAGTCTACCACAACCTGAGATAACTGCTCTTTCTAACTGCTGCCCAAATCTATCGGATCCATGGCACATAGCTGTACAACGGCAACAACACTGCAAAAAAATTTGCCTGCAATTTTACTAGCGCCTAATCCACCATCTCATACGCTCGTTCGTTCCCTCTGGGCAATGCCGGCGTGCGTGGTGGTGCAAATTCGCCCAACCGTGTCGATTCAATCACATATCTATCAGTTATAGATTCTCGTTTGCCCAACGACAACCATCCATCCAAGTGCTCAAGCCACCAAGCCAACGCATCACCATCTAACGTCAATACCGTTGCCTTCTTCACGATCGCCTCCGGTAAACAAACACTTCCACCACCACCTCGTTTTGTACTTCCACCTCCCAACTCGGTTGCCGCCGCAATCTCTTCCTCGACTCATCCACACCCCGCCACGGGCCTACCCGCTCGGCATCCAAATCCTCCATACCATCCAAACACTCTTTATCGCCATATCCATGCATCGATTCGTTCTAAAACCGCGACCATCGTCGCTGCCCACCATCACCAGCAACACACTATCATCATTATCAAAACTATCCTGCCTGCCTAAGTCCTGCGAATAACTATTAAACTAGATTGCTGTCTTACCTCACCTAACGCACGCTGCATCTCCTCACTTAATCTGCGTGGCAATTCCGCAATCGAATCGGCCAGGCTGCCCCACGGAACCACATGTCCCACAGCCCCAGCAGCGGCGTTAGGCCTAATGCCACCGCCATCTTGGCTAGTTTCGTTTGCTGTACTTACGACCGGTAATAGCCCTTCTTGTAATCGACCAGCATCCACGTTGTTCTGTGGATAGTTGACTCTGATGATTGCCGATTTAGACTTGTCCTTCGGCATCCTACGTTCGTTGAAGCCACAACTTATTTTTTTCACGTTGTCTCAAACACTACCGCACATGCTGACGGCAAAAGTTACAGTGGTGATTAGGCGCATGGAGGCGAGGTGGAAGAGACCGAAAGTGACGAGATTCAACGCGAAATTGAATAAATTAAGGTGAATAATTTATGTAACTAAGGGAAGAAATGTGCAATATGCAGAGGGAACATCTCAAACTAGATAACACAGCGAGGAGGATTTCTATGAAGGAGAACTAAGGAGTCCTGGGTCCACACGAATTTCGATATGGGGAATGTTTGCAACTTATGGGCTTGAAAACACTTGCAATCCAAAGACAGCAAGCGGTTCCACGTATGCAGCTTTTTCGACAGCTCCTTTAAAAACTAACTATAAAAGAGGTCTTGAATTATGAGTTGGTCTGCTGGGATACTCAGCATACCGCCATACTGCTTTTTTGTAGACCTCACCCTCAGTAGACTCAAGAGGCATCATTGTAGCAGATCGACAGAAATACTGTCCACATCTGTTACGAGTTGCCTCACACGCACTAAGACACAACTTCCAATAGTTGAAAGAGTTCTAGATTTCTTATCAGAAGCATAATGAGTGGGAAAAAACATGTCAAATATGATGGGTATTTAAACTTGTGACCGATATAACAATATCGCAACACCTCAGAAACACCAGCCAAAAACACAGGTATCTTCAGGGTTAAGATTTTGTTACCATAATTTATTTGTTTCAGCGTTTTTATTATGTTCACTGTTATTGTCACGCACCATCATATAGAGCAGCTCTTTTGTGGCCAACTATTATTATGTCACAACGATTTTCTAATGGTTATTTTTGCAGCACTATTTTTGTCGGGATACCACCTTTACTGCTGTACTAAAATGGGCACTATACTTTTAATTTTTTTAAACTCAATGAACATGAGCTAAGAAATACCTACCGCACCCTTTGCAAATCCACATAACAACCGCGTCGAGTCACGATTAAACGTGAGAGCTGACACCGAACCATACTGAGCTCCAGTGCTAACAGTGCCCAAACACCATTTCAGGATCTGCTTTCCATCTACAAAAAAATGGACAAAAGTCACAGTAAATCAAGTACTTGAATAGGTACAAATGTATTTTTACTTTGAATCTGTTTCGAAAATTATTGGTTACAAATTACAATGCAAAAATACTTTCAGTGAAGGTTTACTTTTGCTAAAGGTGACATTTTTCTACGACGCAAGACTTTTTCTGAAAGCGTTTCAGTGGTACAAATTAAAATAGTGGTTTAGAAGTTACGACATCCGCGCAGTTTTCACACACATCCACATCCTATCCTGCATGCATTTGCAGAAAGGTTGCGTTTTTTCATGCTTGATTTTTCGTCGTTTCCGATGATTTGCTTTTACTATTTCAACAATTTAGGCACTGAATAAAATGCATTTATCTTTTGTTGTTTTTTTTTTAATGTTTTGTGTGCAGGCGTATGTTGCTGGACACCAGTTTTTCGTTGTCTTCGAAAGCATTGCTTATTTTCTAAAAAGATCGTTAGATTTCGTACTGTGAAACTCCATTATAAACGAACAAAATTCACCAGAAAAACGCACACTTTCACAACAGAAGACACTCACACTGTC